>QGSO01000155.1:307351-580761 GCA_011037825.1 Carya cathayensis
TTTGAGGTAGTTAGAAGTGTCAGATTACATTATAGTTTACACCACTAGGCTTAATTGAATATTTAGGATTTTTCAGTACTAAGTTTATTATGCACTTTTTCGGAGTGAATAGTACCCTCGATAAGCGTACTAAGTGCAGTGTTTTCAAAATCACAGTGTGGAATGTCCAAATTAGGTTAGAGAAGTTTTATTTGGACATTTGGAAAGATCTTAACCACACATAATGAATAGTATTAGAAAAAAAAAATCGCATTTCTGGCATCATAGCGAGTGATAATACTGACTATGTTGACAGGCTAAAACCTTTGCGATTAACCGATTCGTGAAAGCTTATAGAGTTTTCACGAGATTCCTAAAGTCTATAGAAATTCACCATTGAATTTTTTTGCTGGCTGTTACACATAGAACTTTAATCCTTCCTATAGGCAAAATGAAATACAATCTATCAAGTTAATCATTCAAAATTTCATAACCTTGAAGAAAAATCCAACTCCAAATAGTCATGAGTTACTCATTGAATCCCAAGCTAAAAATCTAGCCTATCATTACTAACTTAGCAAAATGCATAAAAATAATAAATTCTAACATTTTAAGTTACTGTATGAAAATAAATACAGAAGAATAAATAAGACAAGCTGAATGAACTACTAAGAAATAAAGCTAAAAAAACAACAAAAGGTAAAATAAACTAAAACGAGAGAGAAAAAAAAAACTTCTCAACAGAATGTAAATGGAAAGGAATTTAGAAATGTAAAGCAGGAGAATAATAAAATGAAGAGCAAGTCAAGATGCTGAATGAAAGAAAGAAATACAGCAGAAAGAAGGGAAAAAAAACTCAAAAACTACTCTACTCTACTCTACGTAAACTGCAGAAAAAAATAGTCTATCTAAACTAAAACTCCCCCCTTTTCCGTGTGGTCTGGTACTCTCTTTTATAGGGTCAGCATGTGTGAGTGAGCTTCCCATCCGTGAGTTGTGTGCTGTCCATTTTCCTTCTGCATGTGCTTGCTGTCATTCTACTTTCTGCATGTGTTGTCCATGAGTTGCTGCATGTGTGAGTTGTTTTCCGTGAGTGATGCTGCATGTGTTTTGACTTTGTGCTGAGTTTTAATTTTCTATTTTCCTGCATGTGCTTGTTGATTTATTTTCCATCCGTGATTGATGCATGTGTGAGCTGCCGTGAGAGTCTTTGTTTTCTCTGCATGTGAGCTTGCTTTCCAGCCGTGATTGTTGATTTTCTTCATTTGCTTTCTCTGCATGTGAGCTGCCGTAAGAGACCTGCATATGTTTGCAACTTTCTACATGTGTTTCATCTTCCGTGAGTTGCTGTTCTGCTTTGTGTGAGTGACTTTTTGCAGGTGCTGTCCAACTTTTCCTCTCCTCTGCATGTGCATGTGTTACACTTTATTTTCCTGCATGTGTGTTGCTGCATCTTCCTTTTCTGCATGTGCTGCTGCTGTCCGAGTGATGCTTTTGCTTTATTTTTCTGCATTTGTGTTTAAAGTGCTATTTCTTGCTGCATGTGTAAGCTGTTTCTTCCGTGAGTTCCAGCTGAGTTTCCCTTTTGATTTCTGCATGTTCTCGTTGTTGTGTGCTGAGTTGCATCCGTGAGTTGCTGTCCACGTCAGTTGCTTTCTGCAAGTGTTGTTTTTTTGCATGAGTGTTCTTGTTGTTTCCAGGTTCTGCATGTGCATTGCTTCCTTATTTTTCTGCATGTGCATGTGTTTGGTTTCTGCATTTCTGCATGTGTGTTTGCTGGTTTCTGCCTTTCTGGTTTGCAAATTTCTGCATGTGCATGTGTTTTTGCTGTTGTCCAAGTTCCAGCCGTGAGTTACATGTTTAAGTGCATGTGTGAGTGATTTGCTTCTCTTTGGATTTCCTGCATGTGCATTAGAAATGTATTTCTTTCAAAAGCAAATATAGAACTTTATGTGTATAAAATATTGACATCAATTAATTTGACATTCAATATTAGAATTTGATGCATAATTAAGTGTTCAATCCTTATTTGATAAAATAAATCACTCATTTAATTATGCAATTCTAACCCTTTATCAGATAGCGAGTGCTGCCTAGTTGAATCGAAATCCCAAGCCTCTCATGGGGGCCTTTTTCCTCTTATTGTCATGTAGTGGTTTCTCTGTCAACACACGAGCCTTGCTTTTGCAAGACGCCTTCACCTTTCTATCGACATGCTCTAGTTCTTTCCTCCTAGGCTTGGTCAAGGCCCAAAGTGTGTCCATGACATTGATAAAGTTTTCCTAGCAAATTCATGAATTCTTGTATTGTGGCAGGAGTTGTCCTAGCTAATTTTGCCATGAATTAGGACTGAGGCCATACTCCCCCTAACAGTGTTGCCAAAGTTGTTTTCTCATCTTGGTCATCTATCATCATGAGCGCTTTGTTAAACCTAGACAGATAAGCCATGGGGCGCCTCCTTCTTCGACTTTCCATGAACTATGTGAGGAACAGATGGGCCAACTCCCTAAAGTTGTCTGTGGATCCAGGCATTAGAGACCTAAACCATACTCTGGCTGGTCCTCTCAAAGTTAGTGGGAAGGCACTACAGGATATTTCCCCTAGGAAACCATGTAGATTCATGTGGGATTTGAAAGTCTCTTAGTGTTCAAGGGGGTCCCTAGTCCCATCATACATGTGGATAAGAGGAACTCAAAACTTGGGTGGCAATGGGACAAGCATTACTTCCCTGTTGTAGGGCACGCCACTATTGGCAAGCAACTAGTCTACTAACATTGATGTACCCATCCTATTTGCCACCACTTCATTCTTCCCTTTGAGGTTAGGCAACTCACTTTGCATATTAGTCCTTTCTTCCTTCTCATCACCTCCTCCTCTTGCATTTTTGGACTCCACATGTTTGCTGTTGTTTGGTTCCACATCATTTTTCAGTCCACTGGTGGCTACTTTCAGTGTCTCGTTCTCTTTTCAAAGGGTCTCTACTGCGGTAATTAATTTTCTCACTAGTTGCACCATCACCATGAGCCTTACTTCCATGTTTGTTGATGTTGCTTCTTCTTGGCCCCGAATTGTCTAAAAATGGGTTGTCATAGGCATACGAAGGACACATAAAGTCTATAGAGATCCCACAGAAGACGGAACTCTTAATGTCGTGTTTCATACACCTTTGGGCCGGGTTCCAACAACTCGGGTTTGGGCCTTTCTACCTGCACAATTCAAGAAAGCAAAGAATGGGGGAGCCAGGTGGAGGCTGAGGAGTCTTCAATGCTTAAGTCAATATATCACTGTAGTAGTTCGTGCGAGAGCTTAGAGAGAGTTTTCGTACATAAGGGTCAGCTTTAATTCAAGGTTTTTAGGTGGGAACAACTCGTATCTTGCCTTAGGGAGCTCATGTCCTTTCAACTACTGTTTGGTCAGAATCCTTTAATATGTGTGGCTCATGGGGTGGCGCCATTAATGCGGCGTAAAGTTCTGGAGCAATGCCATTAATGCACCACTGTTCCCTGACTACACTTTAACTTGCAAGTCATCATTGCTGAGCCTCTCCATTAATGCACCCACTTGCTTGTACAAGCTCTCGAGGGCTTATGGGCTGAGTGCTCTGTGGAGGCCTAGTGACTTTTCTTGGAGGGGGGTTGTTTGCCAAGGTCTCCCCCGCTTCCCTTGAGGTCCCTTATGGGCTTGGTACTAGGACCTAAATGAGGGAAAATCCCCTCACATGAACCTCAGAAACTAGATGGGGAATCGTTTTGCACACTAAGGAGAGAGGATACATAAGTATTCTTCGGTCTCACAAGAGATGGGTTCTCCTTCTTTTGTTCATGTTTTTCAGTTTTTTTTTTTTTTAATAAGTGATGACTTGGTAGAACTACATGTCAGATTTGTGCGTCTGGTCGTGTGCAGAATCGCCTGCGTGCAGAAGAACTATTTTAAAAAATAGTAATAAATAAATATTATCTTCTTTTAAAAAATATTATCTTCTATGCGTGTATGCCTTGTCTATTATCTTCTTTTTTTTATATAAGTATTATTTCTCCTCCTCCTTCCTCCCTTCTCTTCTTATTTATTTATTTACCTTTTTATGCTTTTGTAGTTTTCAAGGACATCTGCTTAGCACAATAATGAATAAATATTTCATAATTGAAACGTTTAATGACAAGACATAAAGCCAACTAGTTTAATCCGTATGCAACTTTGCAATGGAGTACAAAAAAGGGACAACTTCGTGTTTTAAGAGAAATGGCATTGGAATACCCATTTGCTTTAGCAAGTTTTATTTAAATTATCATCATTTTTATCTACATTAAAATAAACATTGAATAGGAAAATTTGGCTTTTGTCATGTAAGGGTTTAACATATTTGTTGAGAAGTGTCTAACGCAAATAATATAATATTCTTACTTTTAGGCTTTACTTAGTTTTGGGACATAATTTTTTCTAATGAATATTATTTGGTGGCAAATAATTAATTTTTGTTACCAAATTCATGTGGTCAGAAAAAGTTGATCTCAAATAGCTATATAATAAGACCATTTTATTGGTCACGAGTTCCAACATGTGAGTCTAGGGCTATTTATCAGACCCAACCTGACCCGAAATCAGCTAATTCCGAAAAGGAGAATTTTCAATTTCCACCATTATCCAATTAACCAAATCCAAAGCTGATTCGGATGGAAGCGGTTATTCCGACCTCAAACATCATTAAATAATTTAATAAATCATAAAGAACACTCTATACAAAAAGTAGTCGAGACTCGAGTGGATCTTTTATCGGGTCAATAAAAGGGAAGCCATAGTTACTGGAGATTTTTAGGATAGAAAGCTCTTTGGGTCCAGTAGACTTGATTGTCTCCGATGGAACCAGTAGGTATGCATTTTCCTAAAATGACGAAGCGATTGGAGGGAAGATACCTCAACATGCCGAGGGCTTCGAAGATCTTCTGGGTGACTGAAATTTTGGTTGTAGAGAAGGAAAAGCCATGCAGAAATACAATTGGAATTGAACCAATAAACCTTGGATCTACATTTCACCGCCCCTTTGTTTATAAATAATTCACCACTAGGAAATAATGGTGCTGTATTTTATTGGTTGCTGACTTCGAATGAGATTGGCTAGGCTAAAGACATCAAGGATTTTCACATAAAGAAGGCACTCAAGTCGATATTTTGTCAGTGAGTTAAGTGTCAATATTTGTGAAAGAGAAGCACATCACCATGGAAGACCAATATTTTGTCACAATGTTTGAAATAAAGGGAGACAGGACATCGAAGAGGGAAAAGTAAGTGCGAGATAGAGCTAAGCTTCCACATTTTTGCCTTCTTTGCTTCTTTTTCAATTTTTATCAAGTTTCCATATCCAATTTCGTAGAAAAGAAACTCTACAATCATGCTAGTTTACCAGGATCTTCTCTCAAGTCAATTTTTTTCTCTATTCGATTAATAAAGCTGATTTGTTTAACGAGTAATTACTCGAATCAACCCAGCATCAAACAGTTAGAAAATGGAATTACCCATTTCTAACCCAATTTATTTCGGGGCCGTTTAAAATTTATCAGGTCGGGTCAGGTTTGATGGCTGGGCTAAATGTTCACCCCTACATATGAGAAATAAAAGTTTTTTCCCACAACTTTCACACCATTAGAAAAAAATTGTAGATACCATGGAATTACTTCTTATCAATTTCTTGTGTTGAGAGAGACACTTAGAATTGGGCTAAAATTAATTATCACCCAAGATTAAAACCTGATAGTTGTTACTCAACTTGTTAAATAAATTACTTTTTAATAGAAATTCTAATCACACTAATATAAGTTTAAACCTTTCACATTGTTTGGATATGAGAATCATGGCTATCTTGGTTGATACATGTCGATCAATTTTATTTTCTATTAGTTTCTTTCATTCTGATTGATACATGCTAAAATTTGATTGATCCATGCTGAACTTTGATTGTTATTTATAGGAATGCACATTGATTTAATGCTTGAATAGAGATAAGTAATTTCAACATGCCTAGGAAGAGAGAGTGTGCAAGGCTAAACTTTGAATGTGCACATACATTGCATGTGTCAGGCATGGTGCCGTGCACATCCCGCTTATGCATGGCACATATAGTACCATCTCCCCGCTAGGGCATGTGGCCTAGGGGTGGCACCGGCAAACACCATGTAGGCCATCGGCGTCATCATACTCCTCCAGGGTGGTTCCCAACCCACCCCCCGGCAGAGGTGGCTCCGCTAGGCTAACCACGTGTACAGTGTGGTAAGCGGTAAAAACCACTCAACCCAATATAACCATCATACGACACAACCCAGTGGCTAGGCAGCGTTGTTTGGCCCCCACAAGGGTGGTTCCCAACCACCCCAACCATGGATGGTTGTCGTTGGCCACATACGTCGTGCACAAAATGTGCACCAATGTATACAGCAAGCTCATGGCACTACCATGAACCCCATGTTCTCGTCGATAGTCACCACTTGGACTGTCGACATCTTCTACTGCCCTTGAGGTGGTCCCCGACTACCATGGCAGATTGAGGTCACCCTTGGCCTTACACTCCTCCCTTAAAAGGATAACAGTGGCAAGCATCTTAAGCCCACCACCTCCTCACAATGCATAGCATACTCCTACCGTTGTACCGAATGCCCAAACAAAGCTGCAAGCAACCACACTGCTGGTTCCTCATCATCTAGCACTAGGAGGCTAACAATTTATACCCTGGTAGCTTCATCGGGCTACTCAAGCCACATTGAACATGCCGGTAGTGGCTAACCATCAATGGTAGGTAATGCCGGTGAGAACTTCCATATCAATCACACCTCCCAGGCCAAACTAACGGCCATCAAAACATACCACCATTTGACTTGGCCAATATTCCTCACCCATAGGTGAGTGATGCTAGGTAGGAAAAACTCCTTGACTACTAATAGGGGTGTAACTGGTCTGGTTTAGTCTAGTTTTAGAAAAAATTTGGGACTGAACCAGTATGAACTGGTTTGCTTTTTCAAGAATTGATTCCGCACCAGTTACCCCCCTAACCGGTTCTTTCGGTTTTACTAGTTCCGATCCGATTCAGTCTGGTTTTCCAGTTTTAATATTATATATTATATAATATATATATATATATGTAATATAGTATATTATAGTATATAATACTATAGTAATAAGACAATGTACCATATTATAATATATTAATACAATAAACTATAGTGATATAAGATTTTAAATTTTAATATTATATTAATTAGCAATTTATCATATAATACAACAAAATTTTTTATATGTAGTTATATAAAAAAATTATATACAATATAAAAAATTAAAAAAATATATATGAGCCGGTCCAATCTGATTCGGTCTGGTTTTAGAAAAAGAAAAATTAGAATCGAATCGATTTTGACCGATTTTAAGAAAAATAAAACCGATAACAGACGAAACCAAACTCGGTCCCGGACCAAACCCACTGGTTCGGTCAAGTCTGGTCCAGTTTACAGGTTCATCGGGTTTTTTTTTATACCCCTAACTACTGGGCTCTTCGACCAACACGACCACTAGCCTTGTCAACGACTAGCCTGCCGCCCACTTACACCTCAGCCATGAACTTCTTGACCCAACATTGCATGACTCACCCACCCACTAGGTCTCCTCGGCCACTGCAACTTGGCCATGGGTTCCATGCCCACGCTTCCCAGGTCAATGCCAATCTCCTCGGCTAGTTCTGTCACAACCCCAATGAAGAACTCCTCCCTCCCCCGACTAGGCCCTGGCCTACAGGAGATCCCCTCCCTTGGCCACCTTATCCACATGAACGCACCTCTCCCTCTGCCACCAAGTTACTCGGTCACCACAGGGGGGTAACCATCTTAGCCTTAGAGCTTTCTCAGCCCAAGTGGCTTGGACACCAAGTTGCTATGTCACCTTTGATGTGCAACCATCTCAGCCTAAGACCTTCCTCAACCCAAGTTTCCTAGCCACCGAGCACATAGTCACCTCTCCCTAAACCAGTCACATATGCATCTTGACCAAGCAGCTCCGTCACCATTAGCAAAAAATGACCTGACTGGTCAGAAGATGACCAACTAAGCCCCTCTGTCATTATGGTGGGCAGAACATTGCCAGGCCAAGTTTCCTGGGTCACAACACTAGCCTGACCACATGGGTTTTCCCAGGCCCCGGGACGATGCTTAGCCCAAGAGAATTTGCTCACATTGCATTTGCCATATCCGAGCTGCAAGCTCCGCGCTTGCATCTTATGTGGTCAAGTACACCTCCTGCCACATCGAAGCTCAACACTCGCATCTTACAAAGTCGAGTACAACTCTCACCACATACGAGCTCCGCGCTCGCATCTTACCCCTTAGTTTTAAGACCCCATATCACAAGGCTACTTTATTTTGGGAATACCGTGGTAGAGAGAAGCATCATGGGGACTTCGGTTTCATAGTTGATTTACTAGAATTTCATGGTACTCTTTAGGTAGAAGGTTTCGTTGATTTATTGCATGAAGTTGAGTGAATTTACTACTTTAAGGAAGAAGAGTTTGAGCATGGACATTCTTCCAGAGGGTGAAACTTTATACCACTCTTCGATACCTATCTTGATGAAGATAACCTAGTGGATGAGGTAACTATTTATATTAAAAACATAGAAAATTTGAAAAAAAGAAAATGGTGGGGAAGTTTTGAAGTTTGAAGATCATGAAACAACTTTTGAGACAATTTGACTGCGTTGATTTTCTTGGAGTTGAGGATTTCTTTTCAAATTCTCATATACAATTTTTTATTTATTTATTTGAGATTTGGGAAAGAGACTTAATTTTGGAGTATAAGATGTTCAATATTAGTTTACTTTGACTTAAGCAAATTAATTTTAGTTTTTCCATAATCATTGGGACAATACAACAAAATAAAAGAAAGATTGTTCTAATTAGACATTCAAAAGATCGAGTAAGAAAGTTTAGAATTCAAGGACAAATTCTCTCCAACCCGGTGTGAATAATGCAAACCTAAATTAAAATGTTGTATTTAGGTCTAGATTCTACGTTTATTGTATTGAAGTACTACTTTAAAAAGATGAATATGTACAAATATGGAAGGAAAAGCTTAATATCTTCCTTGAACCAAGGGCAATATTAGTTATTTTTTCTCAAATCATATATTTATATTCATTTTTGCCTTATTAGTAAATATTTGGTTTGAAGTTTTGGAAGTGATTCTGATTTCGATTTATGGCCAATTTTTTTGTAGTATTATTATTTATTTATGTATTTATTTCACATACAATAACTTATTTTTTGGAAAAATATCATAATTTCAAATTTTGTAACGATTTAAGTCTGACTTGTGGGCTTTATAAAATAATTTTGAATTTTACTATTAATCGATATTATTAAGAGTTTTCTCTGTATTTTAGGAGAATCTCTTGTCTTCTTTGTGTTGATCATTTGTTGAAACTAGCCATCAG
Source organism: Carya cathayensis (assembly GCA_011037825.1). Classification (NCBI taxonomy): domain Eukaryota; kingdom Viridiplantae; phylum Streptophyta; class Magnoliopsida; order Fagales; family Juglandaceae; genus Carya; species Carya cathayensis. The sequence goes on from QGSO01000155.1 coordinate 316,793, forward strand.
AATTAATCTCTATTTTGTTTGACATCAGCACTCGCATCTTACTCGATCGAGTACACCTCCCGCCACTTCCAAGCTCCACACTCACATATTACACGATTGAGTACACCTCCCCTTGCCATATCTGAGCTCCGCGCTTGAGTACATCTCCCGCCACATTCGAGCTCCTCACTCGCATCTTATGCACATCTCCCTCCACATCTGAGCTCTATGCCAACATATTACCAGGTCAAGTACATCTCCCGCCACATCTAAGCTCCACGCTTGCATCTTATGAGGTCGAGTACACCTCTAGCCTAATTTTGCGCTCATAAATCTTTATTGCCTAGTGCAAGTGAAACTAACAACCAGGGACCAACTCACAAAACTTATTTTCTTACATATTTCTATGGACAACCTCTATCTTATATTTTATCTTAAAGATTTTCAATGCCTTCTTTTGGAGAAAACCAACCTTAAGAATCTCAAGCAACTATAAGGGAGAAAATATCCCAAGCCTAAGTAGACCAAGCCCAACCCATCAAATGACCATCACAAGAAGACAAACGAAGAGAGAGAAAATGGAGACAAGGAGGGATATGGGAGATGAGTGTGTTGGGAGGAAAATATGAACAGTGTTAGGAGAAAGTGTGAAATAGAGAGATGGTCAGACATGCAAAGGGAAGGTGGCCATACCTCACCACAGCAAGGAGGCACGTGGAAAGAGAAGTTGGATAAAAAGGCAACTTCAACTTCTTCTTCAGTTTTTGAAACCTCCAGAAGGGAGCTCCAGTGAGAACATCTTCTCTAGCAAGTAGATCTTAAGCTTCCATTGTACACTGAGAAGTGAGAGACTGTAAAACAAGTATATTATAGTGTATTCCCCCTCCCCAAACATCCTGTACACATAGGTAATATGCTAAACCACATAAATCTCTCTCTCTCTCTCTCTCTCTCTCTCTCTACACTTATTTTCCTTTCACAGCCATGGATGTACGCACCGACAATGCAAAAATGCCCCAAACCACTGTCAGGTGCTCCAAAAAACATCGATTGAGGCCCGAATCGTCGCTGACGGGCCGAGAATGACTTTTTCTCTCCTTCTGGCCCGTTGTGCCATTTTTTCAACATCAAAATGAAGTATCTTGCTTTGAAGACCTTATGAAGTAAGCTATCCTCATTTTGCATAAGCCTCTAACCTTGCTTAGTAAGAAGAGCATCATTAAAGATTCTAAGATCCTTGAATCCCATACCACCTCCACTTTTAGGAGCACACATTCTTTTCCAACTCACCCAATGTAGTTTCTTTTTAACTTGTTTCTGACCCCACCAAAACTTAGCCATCATCTGGTCAAGATTAGTGAATAAAGATCCTGGTAATTTAAAATAGCTCATCAAGTATATTAGAATGAATAGAACCACAACCTTGATAAGAATCTCTTTACCACCTTGTGACAAAAGCTTTTCCTTCCAACTCTTCAGTTTTTGCCAAACTTTACGCTTGATATCTGAGAATGTTTTGTGTTTAGCTCTTCCAATCATGGGAGGAAGATCTAAATACTTGTCTTATTGTTGGAATTCTTGGATGCCCCAATAAGACCGAATCTCCTCATGTGCCTTTGTCTGAACATTTTTGTCGAAAACTATAGAGGTTTTATCTCTGTTAATTCTCTGACCTGAGGCCCTTTTATGTCTCCAATAACCTTTGCACAACTACATTTTCATGGAGGGTGACTTTAAAGAAAAGCACATTATCGTTTGCAAACACAAGATGATTCACCAAAGGGGCTCCTTGATAGATCTTAATGCCACTAATTTGTTTGGTTTGTTCAACTTGGTGCAGCAAGGTGATTAGTCCTTCAGTGCATTCAGTGCAAACAAAAAGTGGTAGGGAGATAAGGGATCTCCCTGCCTTAATCCTCTAGAGGGATTGATAGGTCCCATAGGTTCTCCATTTATGAGCACGAAGAAGGAAATAGTCTTGACATAAAGCATAACAAGATCAAGCCATTTCTTGTCAAACCCCCCATTTGCAACATGATTTCTTCCAAATAATTACATTCCAACCTATTGTAGGCTTTGCTCATATATAACTTTAGAGACACAAAACCATCTTTTCATGTTCTTTTGTTTCTCAAAAAATGGATCATTTCATAAGCAACTAAAATATTATCAAAAATTATTCTACTAGGCACAAAAGCACTTTGAAAGCTAAAATGACATCAAGTAGTATCAACTTAAGCCTATTAGCCAATACTTTTGAGATCAATTTATAAATAACATTACAAAAACTAATAGGCCTATATTCTATTGCTCTCTCATGTCTTTTTGTTTTTTGAATCAAAGTTATAAATGTGTGATTGGGAGAGGTGGGGAACTAAGCTTCATTGAAAGCTTGCAGCACAACATTTGTGATAGATTTTCTGACAATGCGCCAATACTATTGAAAGAATATAGGTGTCATTCTATCATATTCAGGTGCTTTAGTAGGGTTCATTTGGTGTAGAGCTTCTTCAACTTCAGTCTCCATGAATGTTTTTGTGAGTTCCTCATTCATTTCCCTTGTGATTCTTCCATTTAGGGCACACAAAAAATCCATATTTCCTCTTTGTCTATTTACAATAAAGAACTCTTGAAAATATTGCAAAATGATGTTGTCCCTCTCATCACCTTCTTTCCACATCCCTTCCCCATTCTTGAGCCTCACAATCTAATTATTTTTTCTCCTTTGAGAAGTTTTGTTATAGAAGAGAATTTTTTATTTTGGTCTCTAGCTTTTAACCACAGAGCCTTAGATCTTTGCCAATATAAAATTTCATCCCTTTCTTGCCAACAAAGCAAATCATCTTGAACTTTTGGTGTTCTTCTTTATTAAGGTGTGTGGGGTCTCCATTTTGTAGCTTTTGTGAATAGGAACTAGCTTGTTGTACCTTAGTATGAACATTCCCAAAAGACTATTTATTCCATCATGTAAGATTTTCAGTACACATGGAGAGTTTCATAATAACATCCCCCAGAGCACTCTGCCTAGAGTTGCTATTCCTATTTTTTTTTTTTAAAGAAGAGGCAAGAGTTTCATATTTATTAATAACCTCACTAAGACGGAGGGAAGCCATAAATACAAGCATTAACGGCTAATGTAGGGAAGACTCCATTTATCAGTTCGAACAAGGCCACAAAACCCGCTCTCTCTAAACTCCTCATACAAAAAATCTTAAGTTCGACCCTATGCACCTTCTTTGGAGAGGAAATCCGCAACCATATTAGCTTCACGAAAGATATGACGAAGTTTAACATTCATCAGCCGAAACAAATGAAGAGCTTCTTCCTAAAAAATCCCATAAATTCAAAAATTTACATAATCCCGACCTAAACCAACCAACTATAACCGTTGAAACCAGTTCAATCAAGAAATCTTTAAAACCAAGTTGGGGACACAATTTAAAACCATCAAGAAAAGCCCAGCACTCTGCAACAGTATTAGTGCCATATCCATAAGAATGAGCAAATCCCGCAATAACTTTGCCATGAGCATCTCGAACGACCCCTCCCCCTCCCGACAAACCTAGGTTACCAACATATCCACCATCAACATTTAATTTTACAGCCCCCGCCAGGCCTAGGTCAAGCTATTTTATTAATTGGCTTCACTCTTAGTGGCTTCATTGGACAATTTAATTCCTACAAAATAAGAATATCTCTTCACGTAAGCTTCTTCAATTTTTTCAAGGAAGCATAAAGTTCCCCAAATAAACTCTTCACCGATCTAACAATTGACTTCCAATCATAAGGGGTCCCCTCCATTCGCTCAACACATCTCACCCTCCAAGTAGACCACATAATAATAATAGGTGCAACCCCACGCAGCCATCCCACTTGCGAAGAGTTAGATGCCCGAAGCCACCATACATTTACCATCACTTGGCAAGCTCTATGTTACAGAAGAACAACCCTAAACACCCTGCAAAAATTTTTCAAACACAGCTAGCCCCTGCACCAACACACAACACATGATCTAAAGTTTCCATTTGTGCAACTTCACAACAATTACACTTAGGAACACCAAGCTTGTGAATGCTCTTATCCACCGGTAGAGTATGAAGCCGTGCACGCCAACACACAAACAACATCTTCTTGGGAATGGCCTTTTGCCAAAGCCATTTTTTTCATAAACAAATAGATCCCCTACTTTTTGGGAACGGCCTAGTGTTGCTATTCCATGATTTTGCAATAACCTTTTCACAATCTTCTGTTTCAATCCACAAAGCTTCAATTCTGAAAGGTTTGGTATCCTTTTTGTAATATTTCCTTCTGTCTGCATGATGATAGGTAGATGGTTTGAGTGTATAACTAAACCATGAGTCCCCTTAGCATAGGGAAACCTATGACACCACGTAGTGCTTGGTAGAAATCTATCCAGCCTTTCACAGATATTGTAGGCCCTCTCTCTATTGCAAACAAATATTGCCTTAATCTCTCTATTTTATTATTATAGGCAGTGAGATGGTTAATCCAATGCAGAGTTCAAGTTTTGAATAATTAGTCAAAAGCAAAAAAGTGACAAAAAATTTCCCTAAACCAATATTAGTGTTTTGAGAAGTAAAAGGGGCATTTTTTTTTTGTCTTTTTAATTTTTAAAGTTTTTACTTATATGGAAACGCCCAAATATGTCGTGTTAATTTGCAGCTGTCGTTATTTTTTTTTATATAGGAAAAGCACTTTCATTCATAAGCAAAACAGAATTACAAAGAAAGCTCAGTCCATAGGACTTGTTCAACACTAGGGGGAATAGACTCCCACCAAACACTTATGTCAGTTACATTTCTAGCAAACCTTGCTAGTCTACGTGCTGATTCATTTGCTTCCCTATTGACATGCACAATCGAACAAACTAGTATTCTATTCTGCAATTGTTTGATATCTGTCACAACATTTCCAAACATAGCATTGGCCAGCTCAGGTTTTGATAACTCTTGAGCTAGAATCAAAGAATCTGTCTCAATGATTAAAGCTTGTAATCCAAGAGGAATGCTGAATTGTAGTCCTCTGAGAATAGCTATTAATTCGATTTCTAAAGGCTCCATCACTGCTGTCTCCTTTTTACTTACAGACATTAACACCTTTCCTTCCCAATCTCTAAGAATAAGACCAATCCCAGCACTACCTTCAGCATGAAACAAAGCTCCATCCACATTTAGCTTTATTGTTCCTTGTGGAGGCAATTGCCACTTGGTCACTCTCTGACTGCCATTATGGTTTGTACCTTTAGTTGCCTTATAAGCCTTAAGCAAGCAAAGAGCATGATTGACTACCTCTGTTGATTCCAATTTTTTATCCTCAAACACCCATTGATTTCTTCTATACTAGCAAGCCCAAGCAATCATAAACAATCTCTCCAGTTCCTCTTGACAGTGATTACCTTGTATTCGAGCTATCATCTCTCTAAAATCCTCATGAGGTTCTGCATTCATGACTTGAGGAAATTGTTGATCCCAGATTTCAGAAATCATCTGACATTGTTTAAGAGCATGTGCAGTATTTTCACTACCTGCAGAGCACAACTGGCAGGTGACATCTTTAACTATCTTTCTCCTTTTCAGGTTACATCTGGTTGGAAGGGCTTCAATGCAGGCCCTCCATGCAAAAATCTTAACCTTCTGGGGTACTTTCATCCTCCAAATAGCCTTCCATAACTTTTTATCTACTCTACTCCTAGAACTTTCCCCCTTTGTTGGTGTTGTAGCTAAACTCTTGAAAAATTTATAAGCACTCTTAACACTAAAGCAACCATTCCTTTCCATATCCCATATTAACTTGTCCTCATGGTTTTCTGAACTGAGAATGATTTTCAGAATTGCATCAGCAGGTTCAGGATCCGCCAGCCTTCTGACTTTATTTACATCCCACCACCCTGAATTATGATCAATTAGAGCCTCTACTCTTTGGTCATTTTCTGTTAAATCTGCTACTGGCTGTTGTAATCTTGTGAAACCAGGCACCCAATGGTCTTCCCATAGCCTTATCATTCTTCCATTCCCAACCCTCCACCTGCAGCCTTGTAGAAGTTTATCTTTAACTGACCATATGCCCCTCCACACAAATGATTGATTATTTCCAAGATTTGCATTTTGAAAATTCAAACTTGGGAAATATCTAGCTTTGAAAATTTTGTGAAGTAGGCTCTCCTCATTTTGCATAATTCTCCAGCCTTCTTTTGCAAGTAAAGCCTCATTAAAAGTCCTTAAATCTCTAAACCCCATTCCCCCATCACCTTTAGGCTCACACAACCTCTTCCAACTTACCCAATGTATCTTCCTCTCTTCCTTTTTCTGTCCCCACCAAAACTTGGCCATCATCTGTTCTATTTCATAACAAAGGGAGTTAGGCAACTTGAAACAGGACATTCCATATGTTGGAATAGCTAGAGCCACTGCTTTTATTAAAACTTCTTTTCCCCCTTGAGATAAAAGCTTTTCCTTCCATTGCTGTAACTTAGACCATACTTTGTGTTTAATGTCAGAAAACGCTCTCCTTTTATCTCTACCTACCATTGATGGTAGGCCTAGATATTTATCATAATTCTAGTAGGTTTGAACTCCCCACAAAGATAGGAGTTGTTGCTGAATTTCTGGTTGGACATTGTTACTGAAGACCATTGCAGTATTTCCTCTATTGATTCTTTGCCCTGATGCATGCTCATAAGTTTCAAGGGTTCTTTGTAACTCCATGTTCTCTTGATGTGTGGCTTTGCAGAATAGAATGCTATCCTCTGCAAAAAGCAACTGATTCACCACAGGATCCCCTCTGCACACTCAAATGCCTGATATATGATTTCTTGTGCTAGCTTCAGTCAAAAGAGAAATTAGTCCCTCAGTCCCCAATAAGAAAAGATATGGAGATAGTGGATCTCCCTGTCTAATCCCACGAGATGGATAATAAGACCAACTGGTTCCCTATTGATGAGAATGGAAAGAGACTATTTTTACACAAAGCATGACTAAATGGATCCATCTAGAAGCAAACCCCATATGTTTCGTAACATCCTCCAAGTAATGCCACTCAAGCCTATCATAAGCTTTGCTTATATCTAACTTTATGGACATGTATCCCTCTTTTCCAGTTCTTTTCTTCTTAAATAATCAATCATTTCATATGCTATAAGGATATTGTCAGAAATAACACGACCCGGTACAAAAGCACTTTGAGAGTTGGATATAACATGGGGTAGGACAAGTTTCAGCCTATTAGACATAACCTTGGAGATCAACTTATAAATGACATTACATAGACTTATAGGACGAAACTGGGATACTAACTCAGGCTTTCTAGTTTTAGGGATAAGCACAATAAAAGTATGATTTAATTCAGCAGGGAAATGGCCTTCATTAAGAGCATGTAACACAGCCTTTGTCACAGACTTTCCTACAATATGCCAGTATTTTTTATAGAAAATGGGAGCCATACCATCGGGTCCAGGAGCTTTGGTAGGGTCCATTTGTTATAATGTGTGACGCCCCCAAATTCCGCTTGGGATTGAACGGACATTTGAAACGTCGAGACATGCAACACAAGGTTACCTGCCCCCGTTCATGACATATAAGATGCAATGTTCCTAACATGCATCTAGCATTATGCAATATTCGCAGCGGATAATATTTTTTCTTTAGCAATACTATGCACCAAACTAAAAATATCCCAAATACTTGAAACATATTTCATACATAAAGGCATACTAAAAAGCCGTGATCACCACACTAGTCTAAAATGGTTGTGATCAAAAGAATACTTGAGATACAACTCCAAAAGTATAAGTATTAACCTAAGTTAAATACTATACCATCATCAACATCGCACCGTAGCCTAGATGACCGTATTCAGATGGTCAGATTCCAATTCTTCTTTGGGTCCTGTAACAAGATCTACCATTCGGGGGGAATGGTAGTTGGGACTACCACAGTGAGATTTGATTACAAATCTCAGTAAGTTAACATAAAACTCACACACAGGTTAAAGATGCATGCATGGCAGTAAAAGCATAAATGCATAAGTAAAGTCGTACATAAGCATAGCATAACTTGACATATAACATGACATAACCAGAACTTAAACGTGAACTGAACTTGACTTAACATGACATGAACTTGAGTTTAAAACATAACATGGACTTGAAATGTAGCATGAACGTAAACATGCATAACATAAATATGAACTTGAAAATAACATAAACTTGAACATATCATGACATAAACGTGAACTTGAGACATACTGTAAACGTGAACTTAACATGATGTGAACATGAACTTGGAACATAACTTGATCATGAACATAACATGTACGTGTACATAACAAAACATGAACTTGATCTGAAACTTGACTTATCATGCACTTGATCTGAAACTTGACTTAATACGTACTCCACAGTTGTTGTGGCCCCACGTATTCTACGTGTCACAATTGCTGTGTCTCACGTAGTGTATGCTCCACAGTTGTTGTGGCCCCATACTTCATGCTCCACAGTTGTTGTGGCCCCATGTATACACGTAACATAAAATATAATACGTACTCCACAGTTGTTGTGGCCCCACGTATACACGTAACATAAAATATAATACGTACTCCACAGTTGTTGTGGCCCCACGTATACACGTAACATAAAATATAATACGTACTCCACAGTTGTTGTGGCCCCACGTATACACGTAACATAAAATATAATACGTACTCCACAGTTGTTGTGGCCCCACGTATACACGTAACATAAAATATAATACGTACTCCACAGTTGTTGTGGCCCCACGTATACACGTAACATAAAATATAATACGTACTCCACAGTTGTTGTGGCCCCACGTATACACGTAACATAAAATATAATACGTACTCCACAGTTGTTGTGGCCCCACGTATACACGTAACATAAAAAATAATACGTACTCCACAGTTGTTGTGGCCCCACGTATACACGTAACATAAAAATATAATACGTACTCCACAGTTGTTGTGGCCCCACGTATATACGTAACATTAAATATAATACGTACTCCACAGTTGTTGTGGCCCCACGTATTCACGTAACATAAAATATAATACGTACTCCACAGTTGTTGTGGCCCCACGTATTATACGTAACATAACATGTCTTATCTTTCTTAATGCATGAGATATTAATTAATATCATATACTTTTCTAACATGGCGTATACTTGTAAATGACACAATATGATTTAATCATAACATTTCATGGCATACTTAACATGGCATACTTATAACATACATCATTGTATGATAGAAAAGATTATGTAACAGATAATTATTCATGAGAGATTAAATCATACGTAGCAGATAAACATGTAATGACATAGCATGACATGGCATATACGATAACATACATACATAAATTGTAGTTCTCTTACCCATCACACATACACAATAAACTGATAGTAAGTTAGAGGCTAACTTACCTCGATTGTCACGTTCTACGAGAATAAAGTGCGATATACGAGAAACTGTAAAAGGTCATTCTAAAAGTTAGAAATTTAATTACTAACAATTAGAAACATGGAAACAAGTTATCTTAGAGTAAAATTATCATTTTACCCTCTACATGTGGGAAAACGACCATTTTACCCATAACTTAAGGATTTCATATCCTAACTCCAAAAATTTCCAAAATTTACATTCCTCATGTAAATTTTGTTCTAAACTCAAATATCAACTCAGAAAAAAATTTAAAACAAAACAACACTATGGAAAACACACTATGGCCGAAACATCCATAGGCCATTTCTCTTGATTTTTGTTACAATTCCTTCCAACTTCAAAACTCATGCTTAAACCAAAATTTTACAACAAACATCTTCCAATCCTAAGTTTAAAACCATACTTGAAACATCCATTTAGAAAAAGCTAATAATCAACACCAAACTTTTTTGTAAAAAGATCAAAACACTTGAATCACAAGCTTTGTCCTTAAATCAAAACATCTCCAAGAATTCCAAAAAATCTAATCTTACTTCTAACATATTCATAACATCATCCTCAGATAAACCATGCTTTAAATCATCAAACTAAAGTCACCAAAATCACAAAAATAACACTTGGAGTTTTTGATTTTACACTTAGTCCAAAAACAGAAACTTTTTCTTAACTAGCTTTGATAAATCTCTTGATCAATGGCTTAAGAAGGTGAGATCTTTGAAATAAAGTATCACATGGTTTAAAAACGTGTCCTAAAGAATATCCAACCATCAAAATTAAAATCACATGGCTAAAACCCAATAAAACATGGATCTAACCTAAAAACATCAAATCTTAGGCCTAACCGAAATTCTCTTGCATAGAAAAATCATATCTTTGAAACTAATACTAAATATCTCCAAAATAACATCCTAACATGAAAATAAGAGACTTAGGATCATCATATAAAAATATCAAAGCCTTTAGAGTAAGATCAAACCTCAAAATATTCAAACTTTATCCAAATAAAAACTGTTTTGTCACTTCCAGTTTTCATGTTTCTAGATCTAATAAAATCTATCATCAAAATCTTTATTCATGCAACAAAACCTCAATGAAAACTCTTAAACACATTCTAAGAACACTCCATAAAATTTTCGGACCAAGATATATCCATTAGCTTGGTCAAAAACTCCAAAACATAACACACTCTCCAGATTCACGCCCAGAATGACCTTTCCATGGTTAAAAATACTTTTGACCGACCAAATGACCATGGAATGATACGAAAAATACATCTACGGAAACTAGACTCAAAGAGGAACAACTTTTATGAAGGAGTCATCGTGTGAAAATACTTACAAAGGGTCGAAAAACTCCACGCAAAAAGACCCAGAAATCTGCCCGAGAGAGCTCTTTTGGGTTTCTCTCTAAGAACGGGGTGAAGAAATGATTAAAGTGAAGTAAGTGTGTCTTGCACGACTCAAGACTTCTGTAGGGAGAATATTTGGACCTTAATGATCATTGAGTGGAGGTGTAGACATGTGACATAATGTAGAGGATAGTGGGGGGCAAAAGACAACTTACAAAGGCTATGAGACATGGGACTTGATGGGGTGGGTTCCTCCATATTAATGAGTGCAACTTGATGCAATGAATGGTCTGCCAAGTGGGGGAGGAAATTTCTCCAAGAAGCTATGCCAAGGTGGCCAAAATTCGTGGGCTTTAGTGGGCCTTAGTGGGCCTCAACCAAGTGGGCTTCAATTTGGGGTTTAAAGGGGGTTTGGTTAGGGTTTGAGATGCTATCAAGCCCAAATCCAATTTTTCTTGGCCCAATCAAATTTCTAAGGTTTAAAATGTTGGATAAAGATGTCATAATAGGAATTTGAGAAATTAATAGCATGTGAAAGTGATTTAATCAAGTGATTAAACACAATACTAGAAATTGGATCAAAAAGGGTTTGAATGCCAACTTTAGGGTTTGGGGAAACCGTTTAGGGTTTCGGTTTCAACCAAGTTTTTGGGGTTTCAAAAGGATTCCAACCATTTAGGGTTTTACTAGGGTTGAAACCCTCTTCATCTAACTCAATTTGGTTGATCAGATGAAAAAAAACTGTTTTGCTTAGGTGGCATGATCTCACACATTGATTTCCTTCACAAATCCATCTAATGGTTTCTCTTTGTGCCAAGTATCTAATACTATTCATTATGTGTGGTTAAGATCTTGCCAAGTGTCCAAATAAAACTTCTCTAACCTAATTTGGACATTTCACACTGTGATTTTGAAACCACTGCACTTAGTACGCTTATCGAGGTTACTATTCACTCCGAAAAAGTGCATAATAAACTTAGTACTGAAAAATCCTAAATATTCAACTGAGTCTAGTGGCGTAAACTATAACGTAATCTGACACTTCTAACTACCTCAAACAAATAAAATCACATTTCTGGCACCATAGTGAGTGATAAAACTAATTATGTTGACATACTAGAACTTATGCGATTAGCCGATTCGTAAAAACTTATGGGGTTTTCACGAGATTTCTAATGTCTATAGAAATTCCACCATTGAATTTCTAGCGGGCTGTTACATCCTCCCCTCCTAAAAAAAAGATTTCGTCCTCGAAATCGACGCAAGTACAAACATAAAACACGCTTAAAACACTGTAGATAGTTTAAAAAAAAAAGAACCGTCCGTGACCCGACAAGTGCTGCAAAGTCTCGGGGCCTACTCTATGAATTTAATACGGCTAGTGATTTGAACAAACGCCTGATGTTGATGACAACCGTGATTGAAGGCTTTGAGTTTCTATAAAGAAACAGGATCATCTTCATCCATCGGAAAGAAAAAACATCGCTTCTTGACCTGTGTTTTGTTTTTCCATAACAAAATAATGGCTGGGCAAAACTCTTCCACTAATGTTCCAGACTTGAATCAGGAACCCTTGACGCATCAACCATCAATCTTCTCTCCTGAGGTCGTCAATACTACGATAGGAGCAGCGAACTGTTCTTCTAGTAGGACTGATTCTGAGATTATTACAGAATCATGGAAGCTCAGTAGTCAATATGCTGCCTCTGTTACGATCATGTCTCGGAGGTTACTGGCGAGGGTAAGTGAGATTGATCATCTTAACATCCAAATATCTGAGTTACAACAGAAGCTTGCTAATAAGGATAGAGAAAATAAAAGGCTACAGCAAGAAAACCAAGAGTTGAAGAAATTTGCAGATTGGTATGCTCATGATCTGCAACCACGAATAGAAGAGCTGGAACGAGAAAGGATTCAGATACAGGGTCAACATCGGCAGCTAACAGCAGAGGTTCATCGTTTTCTAGAGAAATAGGGACAAACTACTGTTAATCTAGCTGGCTTAGAAAGAAACTTTTGACAAAGCGTGTCCAGCAGATCTTGTATTTCTTTTGACTAAATAAGATTTGAAGAGATAAAAGTTTGTCTTCTTCTTTATGTTATCTCTATAAAATCAGTCTTCAACTCAATCCAATATGCATCAAAACTTATTCTCATCTCTATAACTCCTCTGCATTCCTTCAACATTCTCGCCTTAAGTTTTCAATTCTTTTCTCCATGGCTCACTCTTCTAACATTTCTCTAGATCCAACCATGAGGTATTCAGCACCTCAACCTCCTGTCCTTTCTGCAGCTGCCATAGGTGCCATGCTGCAGCAAGAAAATACTAGTATGGCTAATAAGTCAGACTCCGATGCTGTCTACGACTTGGTGAGTCTTGGGACTCGCTACTCATCCTCTATTATTGCTTTTTCCCAGCGGGTACAAGCCAAAAACCATGAGGTTGAAAGGCTTAAAGAACAAATTGTTGTACTTCAACGAATTGTTCAAGAGTCTCACACCAGGGAAGGAATCCTTCGGCAGCAGAATAAACAGCTGAAAACTCTATTGGATTCTTCATTCCGCTTGCCAGCTCCCATGAATAGGGATGACATGATATTGTATGAAGAGAATGAGCGTCTCCAACATGAGGCTAAGAACCTCAAGTTTATGTAGAAGCTTTTTTTTTTTTTTTTAAATCTCTCTATATTTATGAACTCTGGTTTATCCTTTAAGAGATATTCGTAACATGCTTCATACCTATTTCTCTTCTAATCATATATAATCTATCTTCTGGTAAAGGTTTTGTGAATATATCTGCTAACTGATCATGTGTTTGTGAACTCTAATACTATATCGCTTTTCTGCACATGATCTCGAAGAAATTCAAGCCTAATGAATACTAAAATCTCAAGCCTAGTATTTGGTGCATTTCCTAAGGACATGTGGATTTATAACCCAGAGACGTATTGCTCTGATACCACCTGTGACGCCCCCAAATTCCGCTTGGGATTGAACGGACATTTGAAGCGTCGAGACATGCAACACAAGGTTACCTGCCCCCGTTCATGACATATAAGATGCAATGTTCCTAACATGCATCTAGCATTATGCAATATTCGCAGCGGATATTTTTTTTTTTTCTTTAGCAATACTATGCACCAAACTAAAAATATCCCAAATACTTGAAACATATTTCATACATAAAAACATACTAAAAAGCCGTGATCACTACACTAGTCCAAAATGGTTGTGATCAAAAGAATACTTGAGATACAACTCCAAAAGTACAAGCATTAACCTAAGTTAAATACTATACCATCATCAACATCGCACCGTAGCCTAGATGACCGTATTCAGATGGTCAGATTCCAATTCTTCTTTGGGTCCTGTAACAAGATCTACCATTCGGGGGGAATGGTAGTTGGGACTACCACAGTGAGATTTGATTACAAATCTCAGTAAGTTAACATAAAACTCACACACAGGTTAAAGATGCATGCATGGCAGTAAAAGCATAAATGCATAAGTAAAGTCGTACATAAGCATAGCATAACTTGACATATAACATGACATAACCAGAACTTAAACGTGAACTGAACTTGACTTAACATGACATGAACTTGAGTTTAAAACATAACATGGACTTGAAATGTAGCATGAACGTAAACATGCATAACATAAATATGAACTTGAAAATAACATAAACTTGAACATATCATGACATAAACGTGAACTTGAGACATACTGTAAACGTGAACTTAACATGATGTGAACATGAACTTGGAACATAACTTGATCATGAACATAACATGTACGTGTACATAACAAAACATGAACTTGATCTGAAACTTGACTTATCATGCACTTGATCTGAAACTTGACTTAATACGTACTCCACAGTTGTTGTGGCCCCACGTATTCTACGTGTCACAATTGCTGTGTCTCACGTAGTGTATGCTCCACAGTTGTTGTGGCCCCATACTTCATGCTCCACAGTTGTTGTGGCCCCATGAATACACGTAACATAAAATATAATACGTACTCCACAGTTGTTGTGGCCCCACGTATACACGTAACAAAAAATATAATACGTACTCCACAGTTGTTGTGGCCCCACGTATACACGTAACATTAAAAAATAATACGTACTCCACAGTTGTTGTGGCCCCACGTATACACGTAACATAAAAATATAATACGTACTCCACAGTTGTTGTGGCCCCACGTATATACGTAACATTAAATATAATACGTACTCCACAGTTGTTGTGGCCCCACGTATTCACGTAACATAAAATATAATACGTACTCCACAGTTGTTGTGGCCCCACGTATTATACGTAACATAACATGTCTTATCTTTCTTAATGCATGAGATATTAATTAATATCATATACTTTTCTAACATGGCGTATACTTGTAAATGGCACAATATGATTTAATCATAACATTTCATGGCATACTTAACATGGCATACTTATAACATACATCATTGTATGACAGAAAAGATTATGTAACAGATAATTATTCATGAGAGATTAAATCATACGTAGCAGATAAACATGTAATGACATAGCATGACATGGCATATACGATAACATACATACATAAATTGTAGTTCCCTTACCCATCACACATACACAATAAACTGATAGTAAGTTAGAGGCTAACTTACCTCGATCGTCGCGTTCTATGAGAATAGAGTGCGAAACACGAGGAACTGCACAACAGCTGGAAGAGGAACACTCAAGTCCTTAAGATTTTCACTTCTGAACTTAATTGTCATATTATGAGCACTTGCAACACCACGGGCAACGTGAGGTTTCACATCGACGGGATAACCCATGCGTCGCTCGTTGTTCTTCACGAACATGCGTCGGAGGAAAGTACGTGGCGGTGTACGGTGGCTGTCCACCACATAAAGTGGTAGTTTGGGCTTGAGAAAGGCTAGGCGTGGTCTTGGAAGACTCATGATTTTACAGCTGTCGGTGAAGAACAAAATATGTGATTTACGGAAAAGATAATCTATACGCGTGATTCCAGATGAGGGTAAAGACAAGAGAGATATGATTGCTGTCGGGAAATAATCCAAAACTGATAATTTTAGCGGGCTGTTACATAATGCAATCTGTACTTCATCTTCAGTAAAGTCCTTTGTGAGATCTTCATTCATTGCTGCTGTTATCCTGCCTTGTAAAGAAGATAAGAAATTACTGCTGGTTGAATAACCATTTGATGTAAACATCTCTTCAAAATACTTCATTATCAACTCATCCCTCTGCTCATTTTCTTGCCATTCTCCATTTTCATCCTTCAGTCTTGTGATAGTATTCTTCTTTTTCCTTTGACTAGCTTTACTATGGAAATACTTAGTATTTTGATCTCCCCCTTTTAACCATAGTACTTTTGATCTCTGCCTCCAAAGTATCTCCTCCCTTTCTAACCATATCTGCACTTCCTCTCTTGCTTTCTGTACTGCCTCTGTATTTGGACTTCTTGAATTCTCAGCTTGAATTTTTTCCAATTGCACCCTTGCCATTTTTAATCTATTTTGAATTGTTCCAAAGCTAGCTTTGTTCCATCTTGTCAAGCTGTCACTGCACCTCGAAATCTTGTTCACCACCTCACCAATAGGTCCATTACCCCAATGAACCTGCCAAGCCTTCTCAATCACCTTTCCACAGTCTACACTTTCTGTCCATACTGCTTCAAACCTAAAAGGCTTTGGTCCCTTAAACTTTTGTACACAATTCTCAGTTTGTAGCACAATTGGGTTATGATCTGAATATGGAACAAAAGTATGAACAGCCTTTGCATTAGGAAAAGCTCTACACCATGCATTGCTTGCAAGAGCTCTATCTAGTCTTTCATGGATAACATTTTCCCCTTCTCTGCAGTTCCACCATGTAAACTTGCTTCCTTCATAACCCAAATCTAGTAAAGCACAATCATCTATCATTCTTCTAAAGCTTTCCATTTGTGATTCAGATCTATCCTTCCCCCCCCCCCCCTTTTCAACTCGGCTAGTGATTTCATTGAAATCTCCCATCACCAACCAGCTCCCATGATCAGCCCTATTTAAAGATCACATTAAGTCCCTAGTTTCTTCCCTCCTGCTAGTTTCTGGAAGGCCATACAGTACTGTTAATTTCCAATCACCCCCATCATCACCCTCCTTAACTTCAGCATCAATATGGTGTTTAGAGAAACTTTTAATGGTCACATCAATCTCCTGTCTCCATAACAAACAAAGACCTCCACTCCTACCCTCACAATCTACTGTTAGAAAATTTTGGAACCCCACCTGGTACTTAACTCTATCCATTGTTCTGCAGTTTACTTTTGTTTCCTGTAAAAACATGATATCAGGACCTTCCTTCTTGACTAAATCACAAAAGGCTCTAATGCCACGTGGATTCCCAAGCCCACGTGCATTCCAACTTAAAAGTTTCATGGCTCCCGGCGGGGCTGAGTCACAGCCTTCACCGATCTTCGAGTTAAAATCTTCTCAGCCTCCATAACCTTTCTCAGTTTTGTTGCAGGTAAGGAGCCCGAGACATTGTCTTCCATTCTACTGCCTTTCCTTTTCATAGAAGTTTTAACTAACTGATTAGTTGCACCTTTCAATGTCATTCTTCTTTGTCTTTGCCACTTGCCTTCAGCTACCTTTGTCGTGATTACTTCCTCCTTAGCTACAGGTTCATTTTCATAAGCTAAGCCTTTTCCTTTCTTTTGGGCTTCTGCTTCCATCTGTTGGGTTTCAGCATCCATCTTTAGATTAATAGTACCCTCTCTTAAAGGCCTGCCTATGCTAGCCCCATCCTCACTAGAAAGGGCCCATTGAGGGATCTCCATAACATTGGATGGAAGATCAACTTGTTTGTTTCTAACCCCACAAGATTCCATAACTTCAGCATTTACCTCCTTTGCAGTTTCCTTATATGGTTCCTTCACTGGAAATTCCCCTCCTCGAATTAAATCCTCACCATTACTGCATATAATAGTCGGTTTTGAAACTGCTCCACCAGCTTCCTTATTTGGTGCTAACTCCATTGATTGCTTCTCTGGAACCGTTACAGCAGGACCTCTGCCCTGCACAGGCTGCTGCTCACGATGGTTGTAGGCATTTCCAGAGAAGGCAGACACTCGCAACCATGGACCAAAAGGAAGATTGTCTTCCTTGCATGCTCCTTGATCATTCTTCCAGATGCTGCAATCCTTATGACTGTGACCCAATCGACCACAAGCATAATAAAATGTAGGCAATCTCTCATATGTAAAACGAACCCAGCAACTACCATGATTGCCCAAGTTTATACATTTTCCTTGCAACAAAGGTTTTGTAACATCCAAGATTATTCTGATTCTGATAAACTCCCCCCATGCAACTTCATCCTTTTCAACGTCAATCTCCTCCACTATACCAATGTTGTTGCCGATCTTACTCACCACCTTTTCATTCATAGCACCCAAAGGAAGATCATATAATCTGATCCAAAAGGCAGCCTTTGATATCTGTACTCTTGTTGCTTGTATTTCTCCTGTATAATTCTGCATTAAAATCAGGTTTCTATCAAAAGACCAAGGCCTCTCACGTTGCACCCAAGCCTTTTCCTGTTGATCTTCAAACTCCACCAGAAGAATTTTAGACCCCAAATCCTTTACCCATATCTTTTTGACAGAACGCCAAATCTTCTTCAAGGTTTGCTTGAATGCCTCCCGGTTGTAAGGTTTGTCTGTCAATAATGAGACTAACAAACAATGTTCTCCCCTTTGCTTAGATTCTTTGAGCAACCCTTCATCTAATAAAATCTCCTCTTTCTCTTGCTCCAACAAGGACATTGTGACGCCCTCAAATTCTGCTTGGGATTGAACGGATATCTGAAGTGTCGGGACATGCAACACATGGTTACCTGCCCCCGTTCATGACATATAAGATGCAATGTTCCTAACATGCATCTAGCATTATGCAATATTTGCAGCGGATAATTTTTTTTTTCTTGAGCAATACTATGCACCAAACTTATAATATCCCAAATAGTTAAATCGTAATCCAAGCATACTTAACAAAATAAACATCCACGATTTCAGTATGAGTCTTAGAAGACTATAACCTCAAAAACATGGGAGACCAAACTCCATATTTACATTACCGAAATACACTATTGAGGAAGTTCGTCGAGTAACTCGTGTAACTCGACTAACGAGGCCAGAATACTGTCCAAAAACCAACTATGGAAGCTGTAAGCTTCGCGTCATGTCTGTGGCGTCTAGTCAACCTCCTTCAGTCTACGAATGTCTGTTCCCTGCTCTGATCCTGACACATCACCTACCATTCGGGAAGAATGGTAGTTGGGACTACCACGGTGAGATTTGATTACAAATCTCAGTAAGTTAATAGGAAACTCCCACACAGGTTAAAGATGCATGCATGGAAGTAAAAGCATAAATGCATAAATAAAGTCGTAAATAAGCATAACATAACTTGACATATAGCATGACATAACCTGAACTTAAACGTGAACTGAACTTGACTTAACATGACATGAACTTGAGCTTAAAACATAACATGGACTAGCAACATAACATGAACGTGAAACTTGAAACATAACATGGACTTGAAACATAGCATGAACGTGAACATGCATAACATAAATATGAACTTGAACTTAACATAAACATGAGCATAACATGACATAAACGTGAACTTGAGACATAATGTGAACGTGAACATAACATAACGTGAACGTGAACTTGAAAATAATATGTAAGTGAACATAGCATGATAGAAACATGAACTTAAAACATAACATGAACATGAACACAACATAACATGAACGTGAGCTTGAACATATCATAAACATGAACATAACATGATATTAACATGAACTTGAAACTTAACATGAACATGAACATAACTTGTACGTGAGCATAACATAACATAACATAACATGAACTTGATTTGAAATTTGTCTTAATGTGGACTTGATTTGAAATTTATTCTTATCTCATGGTGTCACCATGATTGCATATTCTTAACTTCTTGATGAACTTGGAATCTTATTCAATAGACTTAATTAATAACGTGACCATATGGGTGCTACACGGGTCCCCTAGAGCCGTGTGTCCCTGCCGATTACCACATCACAACACAGGTATCTACACCAGTTGTGAATGCGTTAATACGTACTCCACAGTTGTTGTGACCCCACGTATTCTACGTGTCACAATTGCTGTGTCTCACGTAGTGTATGCTCCACAGTTGTTGTGGCCCCATGAATACACGTAAAATAAAATATGGCACCATTGGCGTTAGTGTCTGGCGCGCTCCGGTGACCAGCTAATTAGACTCCATTCGCAACCTGTTGACTGTACTTCGTCAACCCAGGGAATTTCACACCTATTTAGACAGTCCAGCGTGAACAAAGGAGTTCCACTAGGATATTACCCCATCCTATCACTTAGGGTCGTGATTGACATGAATAACTTAACTTGAACGTGATCTGAAACTTAACTTAACATAAACTTGATCTGACTTATTTACTTAACATGACATACTTGCAATGGTGAATATTACATGATATGATATACATGTATCATATGACATACTTAACATGGCATACTTACAACATATAGCAATACGTGACAGAATAGATTGTGTAACAGATAAATATTCATGACATAATAAATTATGCATAACAGATAAACATGTAATGACGTGGCATGACATGGCATATATGATAACATATATACATAAATTTCAGTTCCCTTACCCATCATACATACACAATAAACCGATAGTAAGTTAGAAGCTAACTTACCTCGATCGTCACCTTCTACGAGAATAAAGCGCGAAACACGAATAACTGTAAAGAGTCATTCTAAAAGTTAGAAATTTAATTACTAACAATTATAAACATAAAACCAAGCTAACTTAGAGTAAAATTATCATTTTACCCTCTACATGTGGGAAAATGACCATTTTACCCCTAACTTAAGGATTTCACATCCTAACTCCAAAAATTTTCAAAATTTACATTCCTCATGTAAATTTTGTCCTAAACTCAAATATTAACTCAGAAAGATTTAAACAAATCACAACTATGGAAAACACACTATGGCCGAAACATCCATAGGCTATTTCTCTTGATTTTTGTTGCAATTCCTTCCAACTTCAAAACTCATGCTTAAACCAAAATTTTGCAATAAACATCTTCCAATTCTAAGTTTGAAACCATACTTAAAATATCCATTTAGAAAAAGCTAATAATCAACACCAAACTTTTTGTAAAAAGATCCAAACCCTTGAATCACAAGCTTTGACCCTAGATCAAAACATCTCCAAGAATTCCAAAAAAATCAAATCTTACTTCTAACATATTCACAACATCATCCTAAGATCAGAAATGCTTTAAATTATCCAACTAAAGTCACCAAAATCACAAAATAACACTTGCAGTTTTTGATTTTACACTTAGCCCAAAAACAGAAACTTTTTCCTCAACTAGTTTTGATAAATCTCTTGATCAATGGCTTAACAATGTGAGATCTTCGAAATAAAGAATCACATGGTTTAAGAATGTGTCTTAAATATGATCCAACCATCAAACTTGAAATCACATGGCTAAAAATCAATAAAACATAGATCTAACCCAAACACATCAAATCTTAGGCCTAATCGGAATGCTCTTGCATAGAAAAATTATATCTTTGAAAATAATACTAAATATCTTCAAAATAATATCCTAACATGAAAATAAGAGACTTGGGATCATCATATAAAAATATCAAAGCCTTTAGAGTAAGATCAAACCTCGAAATATTCAAACTTTATCCAAATAAAAACTGTTTTGCCACTTCCAGTTTTCAAGTTTCTAGATCTAAGAAAATCTATCATCAAAAGCTTTAGTCATGCAACAAAACCTCAATGAAAACTCTTAAACACATGCTAAAAACACTCCATAAAATTTTGGGACCAAGATATGTCCATCAGCTTGGTCAAAAACTCCAAAACATAACATACTCTCCAGATTCACGCCTAGAATGACCTTTCCATGCTTAAAAATACTTTTGACCGACAGAATGACCATGGAATGATACAAATAATATATCTACGGAAACTAGACTCAAAGAGAAACAACTTTTATGAAGGAGTCATTGTGTGAAAATACCTAAAAATAGTCGAAAAGCTCCACGCAAGAAGACACAGAAATCTGCCCGAGAGAGCTCTTTTGGGTTTCTCTCTAAGAACGGGGTGAAGAAGTGATGAAAGGGAAGTAAGTGTGACTTGCACGACTCAAGAATTCTGTAGAGGGAAGATATGGACCTGAATGACCATTGATTAGAGGTAGATATGTGACATAAAGTGGAGAATAGAGAGGGGAAAGGACAGCCTACAGAAGCTGTGAGTTATGGAGGTTGATGGGGTGGGTTTCTCCATCTCATCAAGGCACTATTGGGTGCAGCCAAGGGCAGTGAATGGTCTGCCATGTGGGGGAGGAAACTTTTCCAAGAAGTCTTTCCAAGGTAGCCAAATTCGTGGGCCTTGGTGGGCCTCAACCAAGTGGGCTTCAATTTGGGGTTTAAAGATGGTTTAGTTAGGGTTTGAGATGCTAGCAAGTCCAAAACCAATTTTTCTTGGCCCAATCAAATTTCCAAGGTTTAAAAGGTTGGATAATAATGTTATAACAAGAATTTGAGAAATTAATAGCATGTGGAAATGATTTAATCAAGTGATTAAATACAATGCTAAAAATTTGATCGAAAAGGGTTTGAAGGCCAATTTAGGGTTTGGGGAAACCGTTTAGGGTTTCGGTTTTAACCAAACTTTTGGGATTTCAATTGGATTCCAACCATTTAGGGTTTCACTAGGGTTAAAACCCTATTTGATCTGGCTCAATTTGGTTGATCAGATGAAAAAGGTTTTGCTTAAGTGACATGATCTTACACCTTGATTTCCTTCACAAATCCATCTAATGGTTCCTCTTTATGCCAAATATCTCATACTATTCATTATGTGTGGCTAAGATCTTGCCAAGTGTCCAAATAAAACTTCTCTAACCTAATTTGGACATTCCACACTGTGATTTTGAAAATACTGCACCTAGTACGCTTATCGAGATTACTATTCACTCCAAAAAATACACAATAAATGCTTGAGCTGAAAAATTGCATATTTTAGCTATTTAAAACCAATTTATTTCAACTGTTTCGTGATATTATTATTGGTTTTAGATGGAAAAATAGTTAATAAGCATAAATTCGAGTTATGATTTTTAATTGATTAATATCATGTTTATGCTTAATTTTATAACTGATTTAATTGGATAATATTTCCTCACATATATATAATATATTTTTAATAATCTATTTTCTTTTTAATTTATTTCGAGTGTTATTTTTATTTCTTTATTTGCAACATAAATAAAATTTACGAGATCCAGCTCTGACCAAAAGCGCATGCTTTACGAGTCTTTCAAAGTAGAGTTGCTGAAAGAAAAAAAAAGATAAAAATGATGAGGACTTTGAATGTAAAAGAATTGTCGGCAAGTGGAAAATAAAAGAAATGGATCATTTGGTGAGAAGTTTACCTATAGAGTTTTCTTTGACTAAAGAGAACAAGCCGAAATGAAGGAAAATAAGGGATGAGAGGCACGTTTCAACAACAACAAAAAAAAATAAAAAGGAGCCGAAAAATAAAAAAAAGAGAGACGTGGGATCTTCTACGGCTTGAGAAAGTTGACATTCACAAAGAAGATGATTTACGGAAAGCAAAAAAAAAAAATAGAGGGAGTTGTCGGAGAGGAACTAAAGAAAAAAAAAAAAGACTTACGGCAGCACAAAGTCAATTCTTACGGAAAGGAGGCTTGGATTATTCTTCATCTTGAGGGGGCTGAAACCAAATGGAAGCACGCCTGGATTTTCAGAATTTACGGAAAGGGAGAGTTGGTGATGACTTGAGAAAAACGTGGGAGAGACGAGGGGGACTTGGAGTCTTTTTCTCCTGGCTTGTGGAATAAAAGGAAGAAATCTTTGGTGGCTGGACGGCTGGACAAGTGGAGTGATTTACGAAACTGAGGGGAGAAAGAAGACATGCAGAGGATTTAAAAGAAGCAGAGGGAGTTGAGAGAAGAAGGGGGGGGACTTCCCCTCCTGGCTG
Organism: Carya cathayensis; assembly: GCA_011037825.1. Classification (NCBI taxonomy): domain Eukaryota; kingdom Viridiplantae; phylum Streptophyta; class Magnoliopsida; order Fagales; family Juglandaceae; genus Carya; species Carya cathayensis. The sequence goes on from QGSO01000155.1 coordinate 340,737, forward strand.
GAGTGAGACTTGGCTGGGAGGTGGAAGGGAACCAGGAGGTATTAAATTGAGTGAAGAGTGGAGAGAAGGGGGAGGAGTCTGTGCATGAAAAAGAGATTGAGGTTGAAGTGAGGAAAAGAAACGGAGGTTGAGGGAGTTTACGTTTGAGCAAGGTTGGTGTGAGACTTGAAGTGAGTTTTATTTGCTCTGTTTTTTAGAGTGAAAAACAGAGACTGTCGGGCCCTTGGAGGAAGTTTACGGACTGACTGAAGAAGGCACGTAAACAATGAAGGGCTTCGGGTTTTCATCTGGGATTTTTTCTGGACACTGCACTTCAAATAAAGGACTGAGTTGTTGTTGAAAGCTGCAGCTGTTCTGGACGAAAACTGGATTTCTCGGCAGCACTGAACTTGAGCTTGATGCTGGACCTGAGTACCGAACGGAGCCATAGTTTCTTACGGACGGAAAGGGAGTTGGTCGTTTATTTTTTTTAGTTTTCTTGCATTCTGTTTTTGTTTACAGACCATTGTGGTCGGCGGCATCTTTATTTCATTTAAACTTTCTTTTGGTTCAAACCTTAAGTAGCCGGTTTTCACTTACTCGTTTTCAGTTTTCGTTTATTCTCTGGATCTATTGTGTGGTGGAGTCAGCGTGGTGCTGCTTATCGGCCACGGCTTTGGTTTTATTTTTCTGCAGTTTATTTTATTTTTCATTTGGCAATTCAGCATCTTTGTTTTTCTTCTTGTGTGTTATTTTATTGTGTTTTATTTTAATATCTTCATGAAAAATGTTTATTTGATTTCTATAGCACTTGTGGTGAACATGGTTGGCTAAATTTTCATACTAAGGTTAGAGGTGAAGTTTAATGATTTGAAAATTGTTTTCGGATCGTCGACAAATTTATTTTGTGAGTTTGATCGATTGAATGATTTTATTATTGGATAATTTGATTATCTATATATTTATCTTGATTCATTGTGATTTCCGAATACAGTGAATGCTTGAGAAATCCCTGTGATAGTCAAATAAATTTGTAAGCATTTTAATCATCAATCGTCCAAGCTCAATCATTAGTAATTATTTATCTTGATTTTAAATGCTAAATCTTCCAATTAAACGGAATCATTATTCTAGTTTAATTGAAGTAATTCGATCGGAAACAATATTTTAAATTATTAAACGGATCCTCGAAACCTTAGTCTTTTTCCATATCAATACAGCTTATCATTTTAGTTTTGTTTTGTCACGATAAAAATCATCATTTCTATAATCTCATTTTAGTTTCAATCACACATCTCTTTTAGTATTTTATTTTCATTTGTTTGAGAGAATTTTTCACATAAGTCAATCCCTGTGGATTCGATCCTGTAAGGTACTACAACACCTGTATACTTGCAGGTAAAACTGCACTAAATTTTGGTTCATTAATTTGAGTTAAAGTTTAGGCGCAACAATTTTTTGGCGCCGTTGTCGGGGATTGCAACGCGTGATAATTTCTTTTAGAAAAGAAAAAAAAAATATTTAGTAATCTTTTGCTAATTGTTTTTCATATTCTTTTTGCAGGTACGATTTTTTTTTTACGGAAAACAGATCAAGAAACATTACCTTCATATTCATACCATTTGGTAATCTCGTTCCAAAATTTTTTTTTTTTTTCTTTCTTGCTTGTTTTGTATTTGTTTTTACCTTTTGATTGTGATTGAGCGTCTATGATGAATGATCTCGTGGCAACGTGATCAAACTGGTAGACTGAGGAGAGAAGAAATAGTTTTAAAAGAATTGGTTGATACTTTGTCTGGTGATTCCAAAAATTCTCATTCTAATACCATGGCTGACAATCGTAGTGTTCATGATGAACAAGAAAATGAAGAGGCACAAAATAATCCGCCAATGAGAACTTTGCGTGAGTATTTGCAACCAACAAGGACAAGTACTCCATCTTGCATGATTTTTCCTACGAATATGGGAAATTTTGATTTAAAACCGGGAGTAATTCAATTACTTCCCAAGTTTCATGGCTTAGATTCAGAAAGTCCTTATTTGCATCTGAAAGAATTTGAAGAGGTTTGTGCAACTTTACAAACCCAAACTATCAATGACGATGTTGTTAGGTTAAAGTTGTTTCCATTCTCTTTGAAAGAAAAAGCTAAAAATTGGTTGAATTCCTTGAGACCAAGATCTATTGGCACATGGCAAGAAATGCAAAGAGAATTTCTGAAAAAGTTTTTTCCTACTCATAGGACCAACACTCTTCGCAGAAATATTATGAATTTTTCTCAAAAGGAAAATGAAACATTTTTTCAGTGTTGGGAACGTTTTAAAGAATTATTGCTAACTTGCCCACATCATGGCTATGAGACTTGGCGCACCATTAGTTTTTTCTATGAAGGTTTAACATCTCAAATGCGCCAATTTGTAGAAATGATGTGTAACGGTGAATTTTTAAACAAAGATCCTGATGATGCTTGGGATTATTTTGACCAATTAGCTGAAAATGCCCAATCTTGGGATAACACAGATCGTTCTGATCGGTCAAATAAGCCCAAACTCAGTGCCATGTCTCAAGAAGTTATGTATGTTCTTAAAGGAAATGATGATGTAAATGCTAGGATAGCAAGTCTGACAAGAAAAGTCGAAGCCATGGAACTTAAGAAGGTAAATTCGGCTAAGGCCATTGAAAAAGAAGAAGAAAATTGTGTCATTTGTGAGATTAGTGGACACTTAACTCAAGATTGTCCAACAATCCCTGCTTTTAAAGAGGTGTTGCACGAACAAGCAAATGTCATGAATTCTTATAAGAAACCATTTTCTTCCCCTTATTCGGAAACATATAATTCTGGATGGAGAAATCACCCCAACTTTAGTTGGAGGAACGATTCAAATTCAAATCAAAATTCTCAAGGGCCTTCTTCATCTACACCTTATGTGCCTCTACATAAGAAAAGCCTTGAGGAGACATTACAAACTTTTATGCAGGAGCAAGCCAATTTTAACAATCAGACAATGCAGGCCATTACTGAGATAAGAAGTTCCATTAGCAACTTGGCCTCTGCGTTGCAAGCTCAAGAAAAGGGTAAGTTTCCTGCTCAACCTCAGCCGAATCCCAAAGGTAAATTTGAGGTAAGAAATTCAAATCCCTCTGATTCAAAATTTGAACATGCCAAGTCCATCACCACTCTACGCAGTGGAAAAATAATTGATAAGAGTACTTCAATGAAAGTTGATGAGACTAACAATTCCTTAAATTCCAAGAGTGATGGTGAACTTGAGAAAGTTGAGCTAGATATGCCTGTAAAATGCCCAATACCTGCACCATTTCCCCAAAGGTTGCAACATTCTCCCAAGTTGGTTCAGAATACTGATATTCTTGAAATTTTCAAGTAGGTAAAAATAAATATTGCTCTGTTGGATGCAATCAAACAAATTCCATCGTATGCTAAATTTTTGAAAGATTTGTGCACAGCGAAGCGTACGATGAAGGTGCAGAAGAAGGCTTTCCTAACTGAGCAGGTAAGCGCCATCTTTCAGAACAATTCTCCTCCAAAATACAAAGACCCGGGTTGTCCAACCATTTCTTGCGTGATAGGAAATTTTAAAATTGAAAAAGCTTTACTTGACCTTGGAGCCAGTGTTAACCTCCTACCCTACTCGGTATATGAGCAGTTGGGTCTTGGTGAACTTAAACCCACCAAGGTAACACTCCAACTTGCTGACCGTTCAATTAAGATACCGAGAGGGATAGTTGAGGATGTGCTAGTGCAAGTAGGCAAATTTTATTTTCCAGTGGATTTCATTGTTTTGGACACAGAACCTGTCTTTGATGTTTGCACTCAAATTTCTATAATTTTGGGTAGACCATTCCTTGCGACTTCAAATGCTTTAATAAATTGTAGGAGTGGCGTGATGATAATTTCTTTTGGCAACATGACTTTGGAGTTGAATATTTTCAATATTTGTAAACAACCTAGAGATGATGATGAGGTGCAAGAAGTAAATTTGATCTAAACTCGTGTGCAAAATAAATTTGATTTGTCAATTCTTTCTGACTCCCCTGAAGCTTGTTTGGTTCATGGTAAAAATTTTGATGATGATTCTGTGTTTGCACCTATGAATCTTTTGCCAGAATCGACTCCTATAATGGACACTGGTAAATGGAAAACACGTTTTGAGGACAAAGGTTGAAACCATTTCTGATTCCTCATTGTATATACCGTTTTTGTTTGTTTTGTTTTTATTTCTGTTGCTTTTTGTTTTTTCTAACTTTGATAGAAATATACTCCTCGTGTGCACTCGAATATCTTAGGTGACTTCATTCCTCTTTACTCTTTCGTTTCAATATATGTTCTGCAGTATTTATCTTGCTTCAATTCATGCCTGCATAGCATATGTCATCGAACATTCATTTGCTGAACATTGAGGACAATGTCAAATTTAGTTGGGGGGAGGGTTTTCTGTTGAAGTTTTCTATTGAAGATGTGTTAGTACCAAAAAAAAATAAAAATAAAAAAAAATAAAAATTTTGTGAGGTGTATTGAAACATAAATGATTAACACACACTTCTGGCATTTTTGTGAAATTTGAGTATCTTGGTGGAGTAGTTGAGCGGAATTATTTTGTGAAGATTTATTTTCAACCCTAAGCATAGAGCATGACTTATGATGCATCACATTTTGTTGAAGAGTGACTTGAAACACCGGGATGCGATATTTACAGAAATGAGAATTAGTATGATTTATATAGAATGAAGGCCAAGTTTTGAAAGAACATTTTGCACATGCTTACACTTGTAGTGTTCCTCACTAATGTTCATTGATTTAAAATAGGAGAAGTAAACTGCAGGACTACCGAGCCATGCAAAAAAAAAAAAAAATTTGAAAAGATTAAAAAAAAAAAAGGGTAATAAAGGCGACTTAGTGAACTTTCCTAAGTATAAAAGGGCAAGAAACAGTTACCCAAGACTTTGGGGGTTGAGTGTTCAACCTTTAAAAACAGAGCTGGCGTGAAAACTGCTAGTCCCTTAGGCTTTGAGGTAGTTAGAATCAATAATGATTAATCTTAAGGTTGAAAAATCCTTTGATAAATCATGCTTATTAATGAGGAACATACAGAGGTTTAGTCACACACACATATCTAAGTTCTAAGACATTTGCCCCAATTCTATGTGAACAATTGTTGAGACTTTTCTTGTGGATACAACTCCTGTTGTTGAGTAGTCACGACTCAATTTTTTGTGAGAATTCAGAATTATGTTTGATTGTTTTCGTTTGAATTTCGAGCTTTATGCAATGTTCATCTCAATTAATTTTCACTATTTTGCTCAAGGATTAGCAAAAAGCTAGTTGGGGGGTGTGTTTGAGCTAAAAAATTGCATATTTTAGCTATTTAAAACCAATTTATTTCAACTGCTTCGTGACATTATTATTGGTTTTAGATGGAAAAATAGTTAATAAGCATAAATTCGAATTATGATTTTTAATTGATTAATATCATGTTTATGCTTAATTTTATAACTATGATTTAATTGGACAATATTTCCTCACATATATATAATATATTTTTAATAATCTATTTTCTTTTTAATTTATTTCGAGTGTTATTTTTATTTCTTTATTTGCAGCATAAATAAAATTTACAAGATCCAGCTCTGACAAAAAAGCGCATGCTTTACGAGTCTTTCAAAGTAGAGTTGCTGAAAGAAAAAAAAGATAAAAATGTTGAGGACTTTGAATGTAAAAGAATTGTCGGCAAGTGGAAAATAAAAGAAATGGATCATTTGGTGAGAAGTTTACCTATAGAGTTTTCTTTGACTAAAGAGAACAAGCCGAAATGAAGGAAAATAAGGGATGAGAGGCACGTTTCAACAACAAAAAATAAAATAAAAAGGAGCCGAAAAATAAAGAAAGAGAGACGTGGGATCTTCTACGGCTTGAGAAAGTTGACATTCACAAAGAAGATGATTTACGGAAAGCAAAAAAAAAATAGAGGGAGTTGTCGGAGAGGAACTAAAGAAAAGAAAAAAAAAAAGACTTACGGCAGCACAAAGTCAATTCTTACGGAAAGGAGGCTTGGATTATTCTTCATCTTGAGGGGGCTGAAACCAAATGGAAGCACGCCTGGATTTTCAGAATTTACGGAAAGGGAGAGTTGGTGATGACTTGAGAAAAACGTGGGAGAGACGAGGGGGACTTGGAGTCTTTTTCTCCTGGCTTGTGGAATAAAAGGAAGAGATCTTTGGTGGCTGGACAAGTGGAGTGATTTACGAAACTGAGGGGAGAAAGAAGACATGCAGAGGATTTAAAAGAAGCAGAGGGAGTTGAGAGAAGAAGGGGGGGGGGACTTCCCCTCCTGGCTGGAGTGAGACTTGGCTGGGAGGTGGAAGGGAACCAGGAGGTATTAAATTGAGTGAAGAGTGGAGAGAAGGGGGAGGAGTCTGTGCGTGAAAAAGAGATTGAGGTTGAAGTGAGGAAAAGAAACGGAGGTTGAGGGAGTTTACGTTTGAGCAAGGTTGGTGTGAGACTTGAAGTGAGTTTTATTTGCTCTGTTTTTTAGAGTGAAAAACAGAGACTGTCGGGCCCTTGGAGGAAGTTTACGGACTGACTGAAGAAGGCACGTAAACAATGAAGGGCTTCGGGTTTTCATCTGGGATTTTTTCTAGACACTGCACTTCAAATAAAGGACTGAGTTGTTGTTGAAAGCTGCAGCTGTTCTGGACGAAAACTGGATTTCTTGGCAGCACTGAACTTGAGCTTGATGCTGGACCTGAGTACCGAACGGAGCCATAGTTTCTTACGGACGGAAAGGGAGTTGGTCGTTTATTTTTTTTAGTTTTCTTGCATTCTGTTTTTGTTTACAGACCATTGTGGTTGGCGGCATCTTTATTTCATTTAAACTTTCTTTTGGTTCAAACCTTAAGTAGCCGGTTTTCACTTACTCGTTTTCAGTTTTCGTTTATTCTCTGGATCTATTGTGTGGTGGAGTCAGCGTGGTGCTGCTTATCGGCCACGGCTTTGGTTTTTTTTTTCTGCAGTTTATTTTATTTTTCATTTGGCAATTCAGCATCTTTGTTTTTCTTCTTGTGTGTTATTTTATTGTGTTTTATTTTAATATCTTCATGAAAAATGTTTATTTGATTTCTATAGCACTTGTGGTGAACATGGTTGGCTAAATTTTCATACTAAGGTTAGAGGTGAAGTTTAATGATTTGAAAATTGTTTTCGGATCGTCGACAAATTTATTTTGTGAGTTTGATCGATTGAATGATTTTATTATTGGATAATTTGATTATCTATATATTTATCTTGATTCATTGTGATTTCCGAATACAGTGAATGCTTGAGAAATCCCTGTGATAGTCAAATAAATTTGTAAGCATTTTAATCATCAATCGTCCAAGCTCAATCATTAGTAATTATTTATCTTGATTTTAAATGTTAAATCTTCCAATTAAACGGAATCATTATTCTAGTTTAATTGAAGTAATTCGATCGGAAACAATATTTTAAATTATTAAACGGATCCTCGAAACCTTAGTCTTTTTCCATATCAATACAGCTTATCATTTTAGTTTTGTTTTGTCACGATAAAAATCATCATTTCTATAATCTCATTTTAGTTTCAATCACACATCTCTTTTAGTATTTTATTTTCATTTGTTTGAGAGAATTTTTCACATAAGTCAATCCCTGTGGATTCGATCCTGTAAGGTACTACAACACCTGTATACTTGCAGGTAAAACTGCACTAAATTTTGGTTCATTAATTTTAGTTAAAGTTTAGGCGCAACAATAAACTTAGTATTGAAAAATCCTAAATATTCATATTAACCTACAGTAAAAACCGTTTACCAAAACTCAACCCCGAAGTACCCCTATAAATAAATTCATAGTTTCGAACAGCCGTTTCGTCCGAAATTATGAAAATAAGTTATTGGGCCATAAAATCTTAAATATTCTATTGAGTCTAGTGGCGTAAACTATAACGTAATCTGACACTTCTAGCTACCTCAAACAATCAAAATTGCATTTCTGACACCATAGCCAGTGATAACATTGACTATGTTGACAGGCTAAAACCTTTGCGATTAGCCAATTCGTGAAAACTTACGGAGTTTTCACCAAGTTCCTCAAGTCTATAGAAATTCTGCCATTGAATTTCTAACGAGCTGTTACAGACATCCTCTGACATAATTCTTCTAAAGTTTCCCCTAGAGTGTTAACTTGGAATGGACAGGACCTGTACTAAGACAGGGAAAAGACCTCCACGGTTGCAAGAGCTCCCGAGAGGATTCTATACATCCCTTAGTTCTAAAATGAGTACTAAATTTTGCAGCTGTCATTATTGATTACATATGCCAACCAAAGTAGTTCGATCAGCTTAAGCATGCAGCATTCGAAATCGTGACATATAGTTGAAAGAACAGAGATTATTTGCCTATCTTTTCTTATAATCCGTTTGGCCAACGTATGTTTGATGTTGCCACGAAGTACTTGCAAAGGTTCTTGGATTTTGTTTACTTTTTCTTTTATAGAGGGTCTTCAATCTTCGCTGTTGTTACGTGGCATTGGTGTACTTTACTTTTATTGATCGATAGCGACGTGAATTGTTTGGCTCGATCATGCTTATGTAAAACAGAAATGCTAAACCTAACGAATGTGGTCTTAAATTTATGTTTTTTTTTTTTTGTTTAATGATTAAAAAAATATTTTTTAGTAATATCGTAAATTTTTTATTCTTTAAAAAATATTTAAGAATATAAAAAAATGAATGAAAAAATAAAATAAAATAAAAAATTACCTTTCTCGGTACTGGGTTCTTGGGCTACATTCCTCGGGGGATATAGCCCTACTCTATGTAAAAATATGGTTTTCTAAGGATCCTTATTCATGGATTGTAGGTTTGTAAGGCTATTTACAGTAAATTTTTTTATCCTATCTTTTAAAATATATTATCGAAATTTATTTATTTTTATTTTACATATTAGCTTTTACAATATAACATATATCAGTTTATCTATTTTTTCTTTAAATTATTTAAATATTATTTAATTTTAAATATTTCCTCTAACTACTAATGATATCCTCATATCTTTTGATATTTGCAATATCTCTTCATATATCATGTCATATAATTATGTCCTATTTTAAATTAATCCAAATTTATAAATCAAACTAAAATTGACATTGATTCAAATATATATTAAAAAAATAAATAAATAATTATGTCATATTTTAAATTACTTATAATTAAAAAATAGTGAAAATTTTTGAAAAACCCAATTCCATTTTCCAATCCACTTTGGAGGATTCTCCAGTAGAAAAATGCAAATAGATAATCAAATATGACCATAGCCAATGCCACACAGGGGTTGAAACAAAGTTAGGATAAAGGGAAAAAAGAACTTAGAGGAGAGAGAAATAAGTAAAAATATTTTACATGTATAAACAATATTATCTAGACGTAGCGGGATTATTCACTACAATAGATTGCATTTTTCCCGGCGATGATAAATCGTTGGGAAAAGCATGAAAATCCCTGCCATAAATATATCCCGGCGATTAGTATGTCGCCGGACGTTCGCCAGTACTATTCAGCCAGTTCCTATATACTACGGCGGAAACGAAAAATCGCCGCCAAAAATGGGCCCTATGGCAGCAATTTCTAAATCGCTGGAAAATAAATTCAAAAACAAAATCTCACTTGGCAGCGACAATTTACTCGCTGCTATTTTCTATTCCAGCGATTTCTTAATCGCTGGTAAATATCTTTCCTGTTTAAAATTTCTTTCCCAGCGATTACGAAATCGCTAGGATATTATATGGCAGCGGTATTTTTAACGCTGGGAAAAGTTTTTTCTTTCGAAATTTCTTTCCCAGCGATTTTGTGTATATGATATGGCAGTGCTATTTTTAACGCTGGGAAAAGTCTTTTCTTCTTGAAATTTCTTTCCCAGCGATTACTAAATCGCTGGTATATGATATGGTAGCGGTATTTTTAACGCTGGGAAAAGTCCTTTTCTTTTGAAATTTCTTTCCCAGCGATTTTTTAATCGCTGGCAATTGTGTTTTTGGTTTTATTATACTATTTGCCGCTCAATAAAATCTTTTTGCGGCGACTAAAATTCGCCGCAAATAGTATTTTAAAAAATTAAAAAAAAAACTTATTAAATCAACCTATATGGCTGTCAACCTAATACCAAAGCAGCAGGACGAAGTATGCGGTGTATTTCAAGGAGGTACATTCCACTTGAAAGTAGGAAATTTGATTAGTGAAAGAAAGCAAGAATAATACTGCTCACAAAAAAATATCAGCAATTTTTTTTCTCACTTATGCATGTTCCAAAATGAAATTCCTAACAACCTAAGTGGAAGAGGATTTAAAACAACGACCTCACATGAAGTTGATCAAGGGAAAAGAAACTCAGGCCACAAAAGAAACCACATCAATGATCTATCTTATGCACAGTTTGTGCTTAAAATAAGCACTAGCAATTGCTACACAATTGGAAACTAAATTGCACACTCTAAACTAAATATAAAGTATTCTCAGAAAAAACTATATTCACCTGCAGATAAGAAAGGCAGAGCACGTAACGGACACTAATTAAATCATATGACATGCATTCTCACCCCAAAGTTCCAATAAGAAAAAAAATAACACGAATCATGACTACTCAATTGTCTATTTGGACAAAATTCTCTTAGTTTAATAGGTTTTGATTAGAATATGTCAAAACAGTTTCACAGTATGAGAAAATACTTACCAAACTCTGTCCATGGGATAAGGCAACTTGAGCAATGAGCCATGTCAAATGACTTTGAAGGGAAAGGAAGGCGTTGTGTGGAAATGATGCCAAGGATTGCCGGAATTCCATGTTGCAGTGCAAACTAGACTTGAGCTTCATGATTATCTCTTGGGGCAAGGGAAACCGTTAGAATACCACGATCTAACAAATCACCACCCCAGCTTGCAACCTAATAATTAAGCCATTTGTACAGATCAATTGGCCTATCTTTTAGCATATAAAATACTAATGATTTCTACTACCTCTAATTAAAACTCTCTACAGCACAGCAAACAGATGACCATGTCTTGAAGGACAAAACATATATAGACAGATAGATGACTAGTAGAAAATACATGTCTTAGATAAGATGAATGTTATAAACAATTGAGAATATGACAGAGTCACTCACCCCGCACCCAGTGTCAACAACCATACATTACACCAAACCAGTAAAATCTGCAGCAGTGAACTAACAACCTATTTCACCTCTTCCTCAACTACTCAACTCAAGCCTCTTGTAGCTATTGAACTTGCCTCATTCTAGACCACCTCAAGAGGTAGCAAAACCACCATACAAACCACCAAAGCAGCAGGTAAGATCCCTCTTTTAATTATGTCCAAAACTGTAGCATAGCAGCAAACTCTTTCTGCAATGCGTTTCCTTCTCTAAATATATGCAATTGATTCCTTCCTACTAGTTTCTGTTTGGTTGACTCTCTAGCTTGTTTATCTCCATTTGATCACTTCTAAATCCTTGCTTGTGTAATTAGGAATGTATTAGAAACAGGGAAGGTTTGAAAACAACCAACCACACAAGCTCTTGGCTATCCTTCATAGTGCAGAAAAAATTCTGCTACTTCAACCCTTGATTCCTATTAAGTTTCAACACCTTAGTTTGCTTTTATTTCATCTCTTCAACTCAGCCTCAATATGTGACATTAGGACTACCGAATGACCTTAAAATCTCTGGCCAAAACCGGCTCTAAGTAGCTGAAACTGAGGGGAACACCAACACACACAGCAACAACAGAAAGTTGTAAGAGACAGTAGCAGCAGTAATAGTTTCTCATTTTGTTTTCCATTATCTTGGTAAATTGTGTAAATTCCATGGACATGATATTTACCCCATTGGAAAAAATAAGTTTAACAAATAGGATATTAAGCTCTATTGGATTAAAGAGCTGCTTCATAGGAGCGATGAGACTTGATGCCTACACTACTAGTAATGTAGTGTGTGTGTGTATATTGTAACTGCACTCCCCTAATCATTTGATCCAATTAGAGATCAAGTTTGATGTATAATCTTAAACATCATAAACATCATCATCACCATCAGTGTCGTTAATATTACTATGAGCAATTTCTATGACAAATTTACCCAATAAAGTCACATTAGATGCATCAGTTCGATAGTATATCAATACTTATCAAAAGATAGCATAGCAATACTACCATGGAGCTAGGTAAGAGTTTCAAGGCTTCATTTCTTTCATCTAACATTCTAACATTATTCTTAGCCTTAGTAAATGTCCACCAATGAAACACATACGTAAAGGTAAAAGTTTTAATTTTTAGAAAATTTACAAGAAACTTACCCATAGGTCTTGTTCATTTTTCCCAGCTATAATCAATCAAGTCTTTCATACTATTAACCACTTCTGATATCTGCAAGCACGAGAATGATAATAAAAAATAGAGTGATCAACATTGTACATAATTATCAATAATATAGTTCAAGAACTGCTCAGAAGCTATTGTTTTTTATCCTCCAAAAAATGCACAGTTAAGCAGTTTAACCAGTGCTTACCATTGTGGTCTAATGACATAAAAGAACCTGTACCAATGAAGGATAGGTCCTAGGTACTAGAGCTTTTTTGAGTGCTTACCATTGTGGTCTACTAGTTTTTTAATAAGTAGGCAAAGTATGTATACTTGGGCTATGCCTTTTGTTTTTAGTAAACAAATTCTTCATTCTTCATTCTTCTTTAATGAATTTAGGGTATGTTCTTAAAAAAAAAAACACCTTTAATTGGAAAGCTTTTAGTTTTATAGGAGATTTAGGGTGGATGAGAGTTTGCTTACTCTTGGGTGTTACAAGGAGGTTAGGGATTGATTTTTGTAACAGCCCGCTAAAATTATCAGTTTTGGATTATTTCCCGACAGCAATCACATCTCTCTCGTCTTTACCCTCATCTGGAATCACGCGTATAGATTATCTTTTCCGTAAATCACGTAATTTGTTCTTCACCAACAGCTGTAAAATCATGAACAGTTTTATCCTAAGCGTTGTACCTCGATGGCGTTTTCCCGGATCTTATCCATCGAATTTCAAAGTATTAGATAAACTTGTTTTAAAGTAGCACAATTATAATAATTTAATGAGCTCTGAAAATATTATAATTGTGGATAATTACTTAGATTAAATATTTTAGTTGTTTTAAGATATTAAGATGTTTAATTTTACGTTGAAAACTCTTATTTAAATTAATTGGTTTTATCATCTTCGATTAATTAACGGTACTTTATCATTTTATATAATGATGAGGAAATATTATTTTATAAATTTTAGTTTATAAAATAATATTCTACCTTAATTCATCGTGGTGTTTTATTTAAAGTGTTTTATTTAAAATAAAACATTTACGCGTTTTTAATCAGTGTTTTAATTCACCGTTGAATTATTTGAGGATCCCAAAACGTAGGATTGAAGTTTATTACCTAGGCTCCTACCCTTTTTCCTTCATTTTTCCTTTTTTCTTTTTTTTTCTTCTCTTTCCTCTCCTTCTCTCCATGGTCGACTTACACCCTTCCACCATAGCTGATCGGTTCTAGCTTCCTACCGGCGCCACCTCCGGCCGCCGTGCCTCACCTCCACCTCCGGCATGTCCCTCCCTCACCGGCGAACACATCTGCACCGGAGGTGTGCAACGCCGGCCACCAATTCTCTCTCTCTTCCCGTGCTCTTCCTTCTTGTCTCATTACCGTCGCCGCCCCTTTGACCGCCCGTTTCTCCGCCGTCCGGTGGAGGTGTCGTACACCACCCCCGCCATTCTCTTCCCCTTTCACCATAGTTCATACACACCAATTTTCAGAGCCATCGGACCAGCCGTTAGTCGCCGAGAGCCCCCGGAAGTTGCTGCCCCTGCCCTGTTTTCTCCCCTGTTGCCGATTTCTTTCTCCGCCCAGAACCGCCGCTCGCCGGCGGCGTGGACTACACCACCCACCCAGATTTCTTCCCCTCTCACCGGTGAACATCCCCTCCAAGTTTCACCTCCATCCGAGCCACGGTTAGCCGCCACTCTCGCCTCCAAACAAATGGGTTTTTAAGGCTTTTCACCATTTTGGACCACCATACACGGCCAAATCAGCCACCAAGCACCACCATTGGATTCACCACATCAAGGGCTTCCTCCCCATGTCTTTCTTTTTCCCAAACTCTCACTTTTTCTCATATGGGTTTCTCAAAACACCCGTTCGGTTGCACCACCGTGCGCCGCCGTACACGGCCACCCGTGGTGTTTCACCACCACCATCTTGTTCCTCTCATCCTCATGAACCTCTCCAAGAAATTTCATGGCCAACGGAGCTTCGTAGAGCTCACACTCTCCCGCACTCTCCAAGGCCAAAAATGGTTTCAAACGGCCGATCTGCCGCCGTTAGCCACCGTCCGACCACCACCTCGCCACCACAGCTCCACCACATGTTCCTCTACCTTTCCCTAGCTTTCCATGAAGTTCTATGGCTTTTCGCTACCTCGCGTCTCCTCCGCTCACCGTTCGGAGTTACTGTTCACGGCGTGATGCCGCCGTGCTCCGCCACCTTTGACCATCACAAGGCGACCGTGAGTCTTCCAAGACCACGCCTAGCCTTTCTCAAGCCCAAACTACCACTTTATGTGGTGGACAGACACCGTACCGCCACGTATGCTCCTCCGACGCATGTTCGTGACGAGCAGCGAGCGACGCACGGGTTATCCCGTCGATGGTATAACCCTCTATCTTTAGTTATTTATGTTTAACATAGTTGATTTGGTTGGCTGTAGACTGTGTAGTTAGTGTTTGTGGAGTTCGCTGCGTAGTTGTGAAACGAAGTGTGGTTGTGAAGTGTTAGGCTTGATTTTGTAGTTTTGTGGACTGTGCTGTGAAGTATAGGCGTGAGATGGATGCCGTAGATGTGATACGGCGGGTTGTGTGAAGAGAATACGCGTGTAGCGTATTCTGTGTAATGCAGCGACGCGCCGCGCGACGTGCGCTGTAGTGATGTGGGTCGTAGAAGGAAGGGAGTACGCATGTAGTGTACTCCGTGTGGTATGGCGATGCATCGTGTGATGTGCATCGTGTTGATGAGTGTTGTAGCGAAGGAAGTACGCGTAGCGCGTACTCCGTGTCGCGTAGCGATGCACCGTGAGACGTGTATCGCAGTGATGGGTTTTGTAGTGTGAATGGAAGAGAGTTCACGTGAGTGTACTCTGTACTAAGTCGTGATACACCGGATGGCGTGTCACGAAGGGTTGAATGGCGTAGCAGAGAAGTGTGGAGCGTATGGTGTAATGTTGGGAAACTGTATGACAGTGTCCCGAAGCAGTGATGATATGGATTATAGTCCGGGATGACTGGTGTCATCTTGTGGTTGACTATGGCTAAGAGTATATGGATTGAGAAATGAGTTGTTTGTTTGGTTGTTATTGATAATTTTAATGAACTTGTTTTAGTGCAAAGGCTTTCTGAAGTCAATTTATCTCTTCCGAGTATAGTGAAACCTCAAGTTGGCCGTGGTGTTGCAAGTGCTTACAATATGGCAATTGAGTTCAGAAGTGAAAATCTTAAGGACTTGAGTGTTCCTCTTCCAGCTGTTGTGCAGTTCCTCGTGTCTCGCGCTCTATTCTCATAGAACGCGACGATCGAGGTAAGTTAGCCTCTAACTTACTATCAGTTTATTGTGTATGTGTGATGGGTAAGAGAACTACAATTTATGTATGTATGTTATCGTATATGCCATGTCATGCTATGTCATTACATGTTTATCTGTTACGTATGATTTAATCTCTCATGAATAATTATCTGTTAAATAATCTTTTCTGCCATACAATGATGTATGTTATAAGTATGCCATGTTAAGTATGCCATATGATACATGTATGCCATGAAATGTTTATGATTAAATCATATTATGCCATTTACAAGTATACGCCATGTTAGAAAAGTATATGATATTAAATAATATCACATGCATTAAGAAAGATAAGACATGTTATGTTATAATAATGCGTGGGGCCACAACAACTGTGGAGTACGTATTATATTTATGTTATTTATAATGCGTGGGGCCACAACAACTGTGGAGTACGTATTATATTTTATGTTATTTATAATGCGTGGGGCCACAACAACTGTGGAGTACGTATTATATTTTATGTTACTTATAATGCGTGGGGCCACAACAACTGTGGAGTACGTATTATATTTATGTTACTTATAATGCGTGGGGCCACAACAACTGTGGAGTACGTATTATATTTATGTTATGTTACTTATAATGCGTGGGGCCACAACAACTGTGGAGTACGTATTATATTTATGTTATGTTATTTATAATGCGTGGGGCCACAACAACTGTGGAGTACGTATTATATCTTATGTTATGTTACTTATAATGCGTGGGGCCACAACAACTGTGGAGTACGTATTATATTTATGTTACTTATAATGCGTGGGGCCACAACAACTGTGGAGTACGTATTATATTTATGTTATGTTACTTATAATGCGTGGGGCCACAACAACTGTGGAGTACGTATTATATTTATGTTATGTTATTTATAATGCGTGGGGCCACAACAACTGTGGAGTACGTATTATATTTATGTTATGTTACTTATAATGCGTGGGGCCACAACAACTGTGGAGTACGTATTATATTTATGTTACTTATAATGCGTGGGGCCACAACAACTGTGGAGTACGTATTATATTTTATGTTACATGAAGTATGGGGCCACAACAACTGTGGAGCATACACTACATGAGACACAGCAATTGTGACATGTAGAATACGTGGGGCCACAACAACTGTGGAGTACGTATTATATTTTATGTTATGTGAATTCATGGGGCCACAACAACTGTGGAGCATGAAGTATGGGGCCACAACAACTGTGGAGCATACACTACATGAGACACAGCAATTGTGACATGTAGAATACGTGGGGCCACAACAACTGTGGAGTACGTATTATGTTTTATGTTACTTGAATACGTGGGGCCACAACAACTGTGGAGTACGTATTAATGCACGTTATTAATCAAGACAATTAAATAAGATTCCAAGTTTATGTTAAGTCAAGTTTCAGATCAAGTTCATGTTATGTTATGCTCACGTACATGTTATGTTCATGTTCATGTTATGTTCCAAGTTCATGTTCACATCATGTTATGTTCACGTTTATGATACGTTCAAGCTCACGTTCATGTTATGTTATGTTCATGTCCATGTTATGTTTCACGTTCATGTTATGTTGATTGTTCATGTTATGTTTTAAGCTTAAGTTCATGCCATGTTAAGTCAAGTTCAGTTCACGCTTAAGTTCTGGTTAAGTCATGCTATATGTCAAGTTATACTATGTTTATGTATGACTATAATTATGCATTTATGCTTTTACTGCCATGCATGCATTTTTAACCTGTGTATAAGTTTTATGTTAACTTACTGAGATTTGTAATCAAATCTCACTGTGGTAGTCCCAACTACCATTCCCCCCGAATGGTAGATCTTGTTACAGGACCCAAAGGAGAATTGGAATCTGACCAACTGAATACGGTCGACTAGGCCACGGTGCGATGTTGATGATGGTATAGTATTTAACTTAGGTTAATACTTGTACTTTTGGAGTTGTATCTCAAGTATTCTTTTGATCACAACCATTTTAGACTAGTGTGGTGATCACGGCTTTTTAGTATGCCTTTATGTATGAATTATGTTTCAAGTATTTGGGATATATTTAGTTGGTGCATAGTATTGCTAAAGAAAAAGATTATCCGCTGCGAATATTGCATAATGTTAGATGCATGTTAGGAACATTGCATCTTATATGTCATGAACGGGGGCAGGTAACCTTGTGTTGCATGTCTCGACGCTTCAAATGTCCGTTCAATCCCAAGCGGAATTTGGGGGCGTCACAGGTGGTATCAGAGCAATACGTCTCTGGGTTGTAAATCCACATGTCCTTAGGAAATGCACCAAATACTAGGCTTGAGATTTTAGTCTTCATTAGGCTTGAATTTCTTCGAGATCATGTGCAGAAAAGCGATATAGTAATAGAGTTCACAAACACACATGATCAGTTAGCAGATATTTTCGCAAAACCTTTACCAGAAGATAGATTATATATGATTAGAAGAGAAATAGGTATGAAGCATGTTACGAATATCTCTTAAAGGATAAAACCAGAGTTCATAAATATAAAGAGATATTTTTTTTAATAAAATGCTTCTACATAAACTTGAGGTTCTTAGCCTCATGTTGGAGACGCTCACTCTCTTCATACAATATCATATCATCCCTATTCATGGGAGCTGGCAAGCGGAATGAAGAATCCAGTAGAGTTTTCAGCTGTTTATTCTGCTGCCGAAGGATTCCTTCCCTGGTGTGAGACTCTTGAACAATTCGTTGAAGTACAACAATTTGTTCTTTAAGCCTTTCAACCTCTTGGTTTTTGGCTTGTACCCGCTGGGAAAAAGCAATTATAGAAGATGAGTAGCGAGTCCCAAGACTCACCAAGTCGTAGACAGCATCGGAGTCTGACTTATTAGCCATACTAGTATTTTCTTGCTGCAGCATGGCACCTATGGCAGCTGCAGAAAGGACAGGAGGTTGAGGTGCTGAATACCTCATGGATGGATCTAGGGAAATGTTAGAAGATTGAGCCATTGAGAAAAGAACTGAAAACTTAAGGCGAGAATGTTGAAGGAATGCAGAGGAGTTATAGAGATGAGAATAAGTTTTGATGCATATTGGATTGAGTTGAAGACTGACTTTATAGAGATAACATAAAGAAGAAGACAAACTAGTTTCTCTTCAAATCTTATTTAGTCAAAAGAAATACAAGATATGCTGGACACGCTTTGTCAAAAGTTTCTTACTAAGCCAGCTAGATTAACAGTAGTTTGTCCCTATTTCTCTAGAAAACGATGAACCTCTGCTGTTATCTGCCGATGTTGACCCTGTATCTGAATCCTTTCTCGTTCCAGCTCTTCTATTCGTGGTTGCAGATCATGAGCATACCAATCTGCAAATTTCTTCAACTCTTGGTTTTCTTGCTGTAGCCTTTTATTTTCTCTATCCTTATTAGCAAGCTTCTGTTGTAACTCAGATATTTGGATGTTAAGATGATCAATCTCACTTACCCTCGCCAGTAACCTCCGAGACATGATCGTAACAGAGGCAGCATATTGACTACTGAGCTTCCATGATTCTGTAATAATCTCAGAATCAGTCCTACTAGAAGAACAGTTCGCTGCTCCTATCGTAGTATTGACGACCTCAGGAGAGAAGATTGATGGTTGATGCGTCAAGGGTTCCTGATTCAAGTCTGGAACATTAGTGGAAGAGTTTTGCCCAGCCATTATTTTGTTATGGAAAAACAAAACACAGGTCAAGAAGCGATGTTTTTTTTTTCCGATGGATGAAGATGATCCTGTTTCTTTATAGAAACTCAAAGCCTTCAATCACGGTTGTCATCAACATCAGGCGTTTGTTCAAATCACTAGCCGTATTAAATTCATAGAGTAGGCCCCGAGACTTTGCAGCACTTGTCGGGTCACGGACGGTTCTTTTTTTTTTAAACTATCTACAGTGTTTTAAGCGTGTTTTATGTTTGTACTTGCGTCGATTTCGAGGACGAAATCTTTTTTTTAGGAGGGGAGGATGTAACAGCCCGCTAGAAATTCAATGGTGGAATTTCTATAGACATTAGAAATCTCGTGAAAACCCCATAAGTTTTTACGAATCGGCTAATCGCATAAGTTCTAGTATGTCAACATAATTAGTTTTATCACTCACTATGGTGCCAGAAATGTGATTTTATTTGTTTGAGGTAGTTAGAAGTGTCAGATTACGTTATAGTTTACGCCACTAGACTCAGTTGAATATTTAGGATTTTTCAGTACTAAGTTTATTATGCACTTTTTCGGAGTGAATAGTAACCTCGATAAGCGTACTAAGTGCAGTGGTTTCAAAATCACAGTGTGAAATGTCCAAATTAGGTTAGAGAAGTTTTATTTGGACACTTGGCAAGATCTTAACCACACATAATGAATAGTATTAGATACTTGGCACAAAGAGAAACCATTAGATGGATTTGTGAAGGAAATCAATGTGTGAGATCATGCCACCTAAGCAAAACAGTTTTTTTTCATCTGATCAACCAAATTGAGTTAGATGAAGAGGGTTTCAACCCTAGTAAAACCCTAAATGGTTGGAATCCTTTTGAAACCCCAAAAACTTGGTTGAAACCGAAACCCTAAACGGTTTCCCCAAACCCTAAAGTTGGCATTCAAACCCTTTTTGATCCAATTTCTAGTATTGTGTTTAATCACTTGATTAAATCACTTTCACATGCTATTAATTTCTCAAATTCCTATTATGACATCTTTATCCAACATTTTAAACCTTAGAAATTTGATTGGGCCAAGAAAAATTGGATTTGGGCTTGATAGCATCTCAAACCCTAACCAAACCCCCTTTAAACCCCAAATTGAAGCCCACTTGGTTGAGGCCCACTAAGGCCCACTAAAGCCCACGAATTTTGGCCACCTTGGCATAGCTTCTTGGAGAAATTTCCTCCCCCACTTGGCAGACCATTCATTGCATCAAGTTGCACTCATTAATATGGAGGAACCCACCCCATCAAGTCCCATGTCTCATAGCCTTTGTAAGTTGTCTTTTGCCCCCCACTATCCTCTACATTATGTCACATGTCTACACCTCCACTCAATGATCATTAAGGTCCAAATATTCTCCCTACAGAAGTCTTGAGTCGTGCAAGACACACTTACTTCACTTTAATCATTTCTTCACCCCGTTCTTAGAGAGAAACCCAAAAGAGCTCTCTCGGGCAGATTTCTGGGTCTTTTTGCGTGGAGTTTTTCGACCCTTTGTAAGTATTTTCACACGATGACTCCTTCATAAAAGTTGTTCCTCTTTGAGTCTAGTTTCCGTAGATGTATTTTTCGTATCATTCCATGGTCATTTGGTCGGTCAAAAGTATTTTTAACCATGGAAAGGTCATTCTGGGCGTGAATCTGGAGAGTGTGTTATGTTTTGGAGTTTTTGACCAAGCTAATGGATATATCTTGGTCCGAAAATTTTATGGAGTGTTCTTAGAATGTGTTTAAGAGTTTTCATTGAGGTTTTGTTGCATGAATAAAGATTTTGATGATAGATTTTATTAGATCTAGAAACATGAAAACTGGAAGTGACAAAACAGTTTTTATTTGGATAAAGTTTGAATATTTTGAGGTTTGATCTTACTCTAAAGGCTTTGATATTTTTATATGATGATCCTAAGTCTCTTATTTTCATGTTAGGATGTTATTTTGGAGATATTTAGTATTAGTTTCAAAGATATGATTTTTCTATGCAAGAGAATTTCGGTTAGGCCTAAGATTTGATGTTTTTAGGTTAGATCCATGTTTTATTGGGTTTTAGCCATGTGATTTTAATTTTGATGGTTGGATATTCTTTAGGACACGTTTTTAAACCATGTGATACTTTATTTCAAAGATCTCACCTTCTTAAGCCATTGATCAAGAGATTTATCAAAGCTAGTTAAGAAAAAGTTTCTGTTTTTGGACTAAGTGTAAAATCAAAAACTCCAAGTGTTATTTTTGTGATTTTGGTGACTTTAGTTTGATGATTTAAAGCATGGTTTATCTGAGGATGATGTTATGAATATGTTAGAAGTAAGATTAGATTTTTTGGAATTCTTGGAGATGTTTTGATTTAAGGACAAAGCTTGTGATTCAAGTGTTTTGATCTTTTTACAAAAAAGTTTGGTGTTGATTATTAGCTTTTTCTAAATGGATGTTTCAAGTATGGTTTTAAACTTAGGATTGGAAGATGTTTGTTGTAAAATTTTGGTTTAAGCATGAGTTTTGAAGTTGGAAGGAATTGTAACAAAAATCAAGAGAAATGGCCTATGGATGTTTCGGCCATAGTGTGTTTTCCATAGTGTTGTTTTGTTTTAAATTTTTTTCTGAGTTGATATTTGAGTTTAGAACAAAATTTACATGAGGAATGTAAATTTTGGAAATTTTTGGAGTTAGGATATGAAATCCTTAAGTTATGGGTAAAATGGTCGTTTTCCCACATGTAGAGGGTAAAATGATAATTTTACTCTAAGATAACTTGTTTCCATGTTTCTAATTGTTAGTAATTAAATTTCTAACTTTTAGAATGACCTTTTACAGTTTCTCGTATATCGCACTTTATTCTCGTAGAACGTGACAATCGAGGTAAGTTAGCCTCTAACTTACTATCAGTTTATTGTGTATGTGTGATGGGTAAGAGAACTACAATTTATGTATGTATGTTATCGTATATGCCATGTCATGCTATGTCATTACATGTTTATCTGCTACGTATGATTTAATCTCTCATGAATAATTATCTGTTACATAATCTTTTCTATCATACAATGATGTATGTTATAAGTATGCCATGTTAAGTATGCCATGAAATGTTATGATTAAATCATATTGTGTCATTTACAAGTATACGCCATGTTAGAAAAGTATATGATATTAATTAATATCTCATGCATTAAGAAAGATAAGACATGTTATGTTACGTATAATACGTGGGGCCACAACAACTGTGGAGTACGTATTATATTTTATGTTACGTGAATACGTGGGGCCACAACAACTGTGGAGTACGTATTATATTTAATGTTACGTATATACGTGGGGCCACAACAACTGTGGAGTACGTATTATATTTTTATGTTACGTGTATACGTGGGGCCACAACAACTGTGGAGTACGTATTATTTTTTATGTTACGTGTATACGTGGGGCCACAACAACTGTGGAGTACGTATTATATTTTATGTTACGTGTATACGTGGGGCCACAACAACTGTGGAGCATGAAGTATGGGGCCACAACAACTGTGGAGCATACACTACGTGAGACACAGCAATTGTGACACGTAGAATACGTGGGGCCACAACAACTGTGGAGTACGTATTAAGTCAAGTTTCAGATCAAGTGCATGATAAGTCAAGTTTCAGATCAAGTTCATGTTTTGTTATGTACACGTACATGTTATGTTCATGATCAAGTTATGTTCCAAGTTCATGTTCACATCATGTTAAGTTCACGTTTACAGTATGTCTCAAGTTCACGTTTATGTCATGATATGTTCAAGTTTATGTTATTTTCAAGTTCATATTTATGTTATGCATGTTTACGTTCATGCTACATTTCAAGTCCATGTTATGTTTTAAACTCAAGTTCATGTCATGTTAAGTCAAGTTCAGTTCACGTTTAAGTTCTGGTTATGTCATGTTATATGTCAAGTTATGCTATGCTTATGTACGACTTTACTTATGCATTTATGCTTTTACTGCCATGCATGCATCTTTAACCTGTGTGTGAGTTTTATGTTAACTTACTGAGATTTGTAATCAAATCTCACTGTGGTAGTCCCAACTACCATTCCCCCCGAATGGTAGATCTTGTTACAGGACCCAAAGAAGAATTGGAATCTGACCATCTGAATACGGTCATCTAGGCTACGGTGCGATGTTGATGATGGTATAGTATTTAACTTAGGTTAATGCTTGTACTTTTGGAGTTGTATCTCAAGTATTCTTTTGATCACAACCATTTTGGACTAGTGTAGTGATCACGGCTTTTTAGTATGTTTTTATGTATGAAATATGTTTCAAGTATTTGGGATATTTTTAGTTTGGTGCATAGTATTGCTAAAGAAAAAAAAGTTATCCGCTGCGAATATTGCATAATGCTAGATGCATGTTAGGAACATTGCATCTTATATGTCATGAACGGGGGCAGGTAACCTTGTGTTGCATGTCTCGGCGCTTCAAATGTCCGTTCAATCCCAAGCGGAATTTGAGGGCGTCACAATTTTCCTCTGGGATCTATTTGGAAGATGCTTCTTATGCAGGAAATAATTGAAAAGGATGTGAGCTATACATCTACAAATTGTGGCGAATGATTACAATCAACTAGAAATGGGAATTGATCTTAACATTAAGGAAGAGAGTTATTCTGCTGTTGTGGTTCATCGTGCTACATAAATCATTCAAACTGATAACTTTGAATGATGACAGCAAAATGAAGCCAAGAGAGGTTAGCCCCCAGTCAAAAATAAAGGTGTTGTGCCATGATTTTATAGGGGCAAGAAATGACTCGAGCATTCAACGGAAATCATAATCAACTTAGAAACAAATGCATATGATTTCATCAATTGATGTTAGCTAAACCAAAAACATTGAAAAAAAAAAACTACAAAACCATTGAATTATTAATGAAGAGCTGCTACAATGCCTATCAGTTTCCTTCCCATGCAAAGCAACAACAATGCCTATCACGTGCTTCAAATCAGTGCAAATAAACATGCTTTATACAGATAACAGTTTAAGATTTTTGGCATACCAAGTTGTAAGCCACATCTCAGATTTTAGCCAAAGCTAAGAAAATAAGATACTTGAGCATTCACAGCTATTTCCACACATAAATAAGTAGATAGGTGAAAAGTGCATTAAGAACTTGATTATATATTCCACAAAGTTTTATCACAACCATCCAATCAATTTTTCTTCTAGACCTATTAGACCTACATGATGATTTAAAAAACAACTTAACAAAAACTGCATTCATTAGGCTAGACCTTATTTGTGTTTGTTATGTCTAGGTGGGTGTTTATGGTTATTAGTAGAGATTTTCGAATGAAACCTTCAAGAAACTCAAGAGTGCACATGCAAAGAAGGATACAAATGAAAATGACAGTGTGAATATTCTCTAGGTTTGCATATAGCAACGTATGAATGTATGCACAATATGAATACAAGTAAGGGAGCACAACCTGTCTGATGAGATGTCTCAACTTCAACAACCCACAAACAAGTTTTTGAAAGTAGCTGTCACAAGTAATGGTCCTAAATAGCATGATGAAGATAAAGTTAGCCCATGAATGTAACCATGAAGTATAAATTTCAACCAGCCATTGGTAAAAGCTTTGTGTTCCAACTACATTGTTTCAATATCTATCTAACATCCAGGTAAATGAGTTCTATTTGAAAAAATTCCGTGATAGCAGCTATTTGTTAAAATGTCCAAATGATTTCTTTCTCTCTCTATTTGTCATTGAATATGACACATAGTATTGAGGCTCATTTTGACCATCATTAGCAACAATGAGAAAAAAATCCTCAAAGACCAACGTTGGCCAAAAAACTCTAAGTCAAAATAGCTAAAAAAATATTTTTATGATCCTTTCACAACCTTTTCTCTTGAACATAGAGAACGCACTATGGTTGGGGTACAACTTTGACCCACAATTCTGAATAGCAAAGGAGGTCATTTTAGACTCTGATTCTGGCTCCAATCAAGAGCCCACTTTGACTCCGTTCGAAGTTACCGGTGTTGGAGTCGAAGTCCATTTCACAGTTGATTCAGATCCAACAGCCTTTTCTTAACCTGTTTTTAGGCCTTCTTGTATCTCTTTTTGGTAACTCGATCTCCTAAATTTTTATGCACCATCTACTTTATATTTCTAAATTATTCAGAACAATGGAATAAATGGAAGTCGGCAAATCTTGAGAAAGTTGAAACTCACCTCGGTGGAAAAATATCGTCTACAGCGAGGAGCACTTGTCTTTGATGGAGAAGCTCAACGGGGAGGACCCCAGATCAGTGCCAAACAAATCTAAAATGCAAATAAATCTAATACTCAGAAATTTGTGATTATTTCCCAAACAAACTGACCAAACAGAACACCGAATCTTCAAATGCAAGGCTGGGGTTTCGGATATTACCTTCTTGCTGGTTTTGGTGAAGCCGTGCGCACTATCCCAGCCATTTCGAACTCTGATGTGCGATATCGTTGGGTCTTGGTGAACCCATCTTGCTGGTTTTGGTGAAGTCGTGCGCACTACAACAGGGATTCGAACTCTGAATCGATGTTCCTGGGTCTCGGTGAAGCAGTCAAGCTGAAGGTGAAGCCATGCGCAACAGGGATTCCAACTCTAAGGCGATATCGTTGGGTCTCGATCGGTGAAGCCGTCGCAGTACGGGGGGAAATGTTTTTGGTGGAGGGAGGGGGCGGGGAAAAAATAAATTGGAAGTGGTACTGAGTTTTCGCGCCCCACACACAATGGCGACGGAGGGAATAAAATTTTGGGATTTGCCAGCGATTACCTCTCGTTGCCAATAGTCCGATTATGAGAGTTGTTTTTAAACGTCTGGCGCTTTATAAATCGCTGGGAAAACTATACATTTTCCAACAAAATTATTTGCGGCGATTTTATAATCGTCGGGATAACTACGATTTCTTGTAGTGATTGTATCTACTTGGAAAATAAAGATGATTTACAACATCCATTGGATCTCTCTTTTGATCAACATTCTTCATATTTTAAAGAAAATTGTAATTTACAACATCCATTGAGAATGCTCTAATAGGGATTATTGCGTGGTTATGTCACTCGCCAAGTATATGCTCGGTAAGCTTTGGAGCATTCCCAATGAGTTATGTAAAAACTCATTGCGAATGTAAAATTTGAAAAAATTAGCTCAAAACACTCATCCACAGATTATGTATTTTATAACTAATTTCCAGTTTGCTACAATACATTCTCTACATCTAGTGGACACTGAACACAAATGTATAAATTTAGTTCATTTCTCTCTGTGTGTTTTACTTTTTTCTTCATTGCCAGAAAGCCACTTTATTTCGTTTCAGCCCCATAAGTTTATTTCGCGCCATCTTCCCTTCCTCACATGATTGGTTCTACTACTCGTTGATCTTTTACGATCACAATTTGCGAAGGGCTTCAAATCTACAACACTGTTCAAGCATTCCATTGTCTACCTGAGGTAAAGTTTTTGAAAAAAATTCTCCTCGTAGCTCCTCATTTTTCATGTGGGTTTTGAGTATACTTCAACCTTTTCTCTCTCAATACCTTCAGAGTATTCTTTCAAAATTGTCAAAAATGAATATTCTCTTAATATACTTTGAGAGTATTTTCATTATATAATATCTTCTTTTTCTTTTTTGAATTAATTTATATTTTGGTCTAGCTTAGAAATTTGAATTAATTTAAAATATAACATAATTATATGATATTATATATTGCGAGAGATTGCAAATATCAAAAGTTATGATGATATCATTTATAGTTAGAAAAAATATTTCAAATAAATAAAAATATTAAAAATTATAATATTTAAATAATGTAAAGAAAAAATAGATAAGCTAATGTATGGTATACTATAAAGGTCAGTATCTAAAATAGAAAAAAGTGAATTTTAGTGATATATTTTAAAGTATAAAATGAAGAAGCCATTGGAAATGCTTTAAGATACCTAAGTAGGTCATCTACTTTTGCAATACTATCACTTTTATACTTTAATGAGTTTAGTTTATATTGGGGATAAAATGTAGCAAATCCAGCCCATAGAAGCGTGTATAGAGAAAGGAGAGAGAAGGAGCCACCATGCTTATTTTTAGGAGATTCAAGTTGATGGTCGGACAAGAAAAAGGTTGAAAAGGACATAATTAAAATCAACTCATGGACGGAGGAGCTGATAATGGTGCTGATGGTGGTCAAATGATCAAAGTGTGTCTTGAGCCCCATAGTTTTCTAGTGTGAACTGTCATGCATCGGGACTCTTGGAGCAATGGTTGGTGGTTCAAGGTAAGTGATCAGCTTATAATGTTGTCTTCCAAGCGTAGAAGCTGTCAAAGTAATACAAGGGTAAGTCCCAAGATCGAATTCACAGGGACAATGGGTTATCAAAGCGTTTGTGAGATTTTCTTTGTGTAAAAGATGTATCGATTATGAAAGATGAAAATGGATGTGGATCTATGTTTCTAAAATTACTAAAACTAAGAGACTTAGAGAAAGTGTGTAGCAAATGAATTAAACTTGCAAGAAACAATAAAACAAACACTTGGGTTGGGTTTGAGATTCTTTTTATTTCGGATTCTTGATAATTTCTCGATTAAAAATCCAGTCAAGGTATTGATATTCGGAAGATAAAAATTAAGCTCAAGTTTTTGCAATATTTTCTCAAGAAATTTTCTAATTTACTAGCCAAATTTATATTTATAATCAATCGAAAGAAGCCTTGATAAATTCAAACTTTTGTTGTACCTTACGTCAATAACAAAACAAGAGCAAGAGCCGCAATCTATTTTCCTTTTGAATCCGACTAGTAATTTAGTGAAATCAACATTACACAACAAAATATTGCATCAAACTAGAATCTAAAATAAATTAAATCTCATTCCACAACCCAAGCTTTAGAAATTAGTTACACATGATATTTTTAGTAACAAAAATAAATCTAAGAGGATTCATGATAAAATCTGTAAAAAGAAATAAAAAAATGAATAACGCCGAACGAAAGAGAACTAAAGCTAAACTTTCCAAGAACAAGATGAAAATGAAAATGGAAAGTAAAGTAAATTAAATGTTAAACTGGACGAAGGAAGAAAGAAAGAAAAAAAAAGCTAAACGAAGTAATCGTAAACAAAAAAATGAGAATGAAAATAAAAGCGAGTGAGTTCCCTCTACCAAAATGAAACCAAAACTGAAAATAAAATAAGTAGAACTTAAGACCGAAACAAGTAGAACACGTCTTCCACAAAAAAAAAAAAACTTAAGACTGAAAATAAAACAAAGAATGAAGGCAACTACCGAACAAAATAAAACAGAAAAACTGAAGCAAAAAAAAAAGCTACTTCCGTCTATGGTTTGGAACACTCCTCCCCACTAGCCGAACAACTACAGCAAGCAAAATAAAACAAAACATGAAGCTGCCTCTGCCCTACGTAGTAATTCTGAAACAAACGGAAAAAAACTGGAAAAACAGCAAAATAAGAGCTGCTGCAATGTCCCAGTGCAGAATAAAATCAGTATCCTCTAAGCTTCCAGCCCCTTAGTTTTATAGGGTCTGCATGTGTGTTTTTTTTTTTTTGAATTCCACTTTCTGCATCCGTGAGTTGTGTTGAGTGGCTTTTTTATTTTCTGCATGTGAAGTAAGCTTTCTGCTGCTGTCAATCCGTGAATTCATTTCCTTTGCATGTGCTTGCTTCTCTTCTTTTTTTTTTTCTGCATGTGTATGTGTAA
The DNA here is from genome assembly GCA_011037825.1 of Carya cathayensis. NCBI lineage: Eukaryota > Viridiplantae > Streptophyta > Magnoliopsida > Fagales > Juglandaceae > Carya > Carya cathayensis. The sequence continues at coordinate 369,878 of QGSO01000155.1, forward strand.
GTTGTCCATGTTTTATGCTTCTGCCGTGGGTTGCATTTCTACTTTTCTGCATGTGCTGGTTTGCTTTATTTCTGCATGTGCTGCTTTGCTTTTCTATTTTCTGCAAGTGCATGTTCCAGCATGTGTGTTGTTGCTGCCNCTGCTGCTGTCAATCCGTGAGTTCATTTCCTTTGCATGTGCTTGCTTCTCTTCTTTTTTTTTTTTCTGCATGTGTATGTGTAAGTTGTCCATGTTTTATGCTTCTGTCGTGGGTTGCATTTCTACTTTTCTGCATGTGCTGGTTTGCTTTATTTCTGCATGTGCTGCTTTGCTTTTCTATTTTCTGCAAGTGCATGTTCCAGCATGTGTGTTGTTGCTGCCGTGAGCTGTGTTTGTGCTGTTTTGCTGCAGTGAGTTTCCTTTTTCCTCTGCATTTCTGTTTTTCTGCATGTGCTGGTTTGCTTTATTTCAGCATGTGCTACTTTGCTTTTCTATTTTCTGCAAGTGCATGTTCCAGCATGTGTGTTGTTGCTGCCGTGAGCTGTGTTTGTGTTGTTTTGCTGCAGTGAGTTTCCTTTTTCCTCTGCATTGTTGACTGCATGTGTGCCGTGAGTTGTGAGTTGATGTGCTGGTTTTGCTACAGCTGGTTTTCTGCATATGTCCTGGTTTCAGCCGTGAGTTTCTTCAATTTCTGCTACTGCTTCTTCATTCTTTTTTTCTGTTTCCGTGAGCTGTGTTGGTCTGATGAGTTGCTGTCCAAGTTTCTGCTTCATGTGCTGTCCGATTTGCTGCCTTTTAATTTTCTGCATGTGCATGTGTTTCTGCTTTGCTTTCCAGCCGTGACTTGCTAAGTGCCGTGAGCTGCTGTATTTTTCTTCTGCATGTGGTTTTTCTCCCTGCATGTGCATGTGTTTAAAAAAATATATATTTCTTTCAAAGGCAAATATAGAACTTTATTAAAATGTTGACATCAATTAATTTGACATTCAATATTAGAATTTGATGCATAATTAAGTGTTCAATCCTTATTTGATAAAATAAATCACTCATTTAAACAACTTAATCATGCAATTCTAAGCCTTTATCAGTAAGGCTCACGGTGACCGGGTGGTTGCTCGAGGATGGCAAGGGTTGCACCGTGCAACGCTTGTGGTGGTTAGGCAGCTTCTGGTGGGGTTGTGTCTGACACGAGGAGTTTCGATTTAAGGTGGAACTGATGGTTTGGGGTTGCTCTATTTTTAGTGACTAAAATAGGGGCATAAAAAGGTTTCTCGTTGTGTGGCAAACACAATGGAATGTGGGGCATGCAGCGGTCGTTATGTACGATACCACAAAGGTTTAGATTCTCATGGGGTATAAACACTGGACCATAGTGGCTCATGTTCGTGCCACTTGGTGGTTGCCATGGTCATGGGTGCGGAAAGGTTGGGCTTTGGGCATGAAGTGGTGCATGCAGTGGCTCACGGTTGCCAGTTTAACCATGCAACATGGTGCTAAGGGTCTATGGGTTGCTATTTCCCGGAGTTGTGGGATGTGGTTTCCGACATGTAGGGTGCTGTGAAGGAGCAAGGGTGTGGTGGTGGTGGCTAGTTTTTTGGGCGGCTGTCCTGGTGGTTTGCACGTTTGCCGTGGTTGTGGGTTGTTGGGTGGGTGGTTACGAGAATCAGCCACTATGGAAGGAGGCGTGGAGAAGCCACTGAACATGGGTTGCTGCGGTTTGCGAAGGTGCAGTAGACTAGCCTTTGGGTAGTGGATGGCAGCAGCTACAAGGAGGAGGTGATTCAATGAAAAATTAGGTTTTGGCAACTTCCTTTTTGCAGGACACAAGTACATGTATTTATTGAGGTGATTGGAAAAACACCTAGCTGAGAACAAAAAGGAGGGAAACCTTGCATGAGAGACGTGCATGGCATCCAAACGTGCCTAACGTGCAAACTGGTCCTTGGCTTTCACGGGCTTGGCTTTGAGCGTAGTTTGGGCTTTTTCCCTAAGTTTTGGACCCTTGATTCAACCGCTAAGAGAATCTAACTTGCCCCCACAAATTTCTCAGTTAATAAAAAGACTCTACCTTGTTGAATCTAAGGTTTCAAGTTTTGTGTAATTATATATTTACACATAGATTTTGATGATAACAAATGAATTCAAAGAATGAAGGAGTCTCAAGCTCAAGTTGTCCACAAAATGGAGTCAAGCACATCAAGGAACCAAGCATGAGCAAGAAGGAAACAAGTTCACATTAAAGTCATAGAGAAATGTTGTAAATCTCTTAAAATTCGAAATTAGGATTAAGGCTCAAAAATTAATATTTTATCATAAAGCATTAAAATGCATTTTCTACGTGTGCATGAATATTTTGAAAATTAAATTTGAAAATTTTGAAAGATAATTGATTGTCATCTTTCACATGTGCATGCCATGATTAAAGGTTTGTACTTTGAAAATATTAAAGATGATTGATTGTCTTCTTTCACATGTGCATGTTTTATTTGAATATTTTCAAAAGTGATTGATGCTTTTCTTGACTTATGCAAAAGGAAGATGCCTTTGTTTGAATATTTTGAAAAGTAAAGTGTGCTCCTTTTGTCATATGCAAAAAGTAAAAAATTAGGTTTGAAATTTTTGAAAAGCAAAGTGTGCTCCTTTTGTCATATGCAAAAAGTAAAAAGATTAGGTTTGAAATTTTTGAAAAATGAATGATGATGTCTTTGACATGTGAATCTTTTTAAATTTGAATATGAAGTCTCATATGCCTATAAATAGATCATTTGAGAGCTTCACATTCACAACACCAAGAGCATACAACTCTCATTCAAAGCTTTCATTCTCTCTTCTCTAAGCATTGAGCCTTAATCCTTTTTCATTTTGAGAGATATAGGTTGTGCTGTATTGTTCTTATTTCACTCATTGAGGAGTGTTTTCTGATATTCTACCCACTATCAATTCTTGTATCAGTAAAAGGGTGTGTACAACCCTTGTGCGTGTAGAAAGTGTTCTACACAGGGAATCGTTGAATCACCACGTGTAAGGTGATTGCAAGTGTAGAGGGTGTTCTACACGGATCCTTTGTAGCGGTGTTGTTCAAAGGTGTAATAGGTTTTTACCTCCACCTGAAGGAGGTTGAATAGTGAATTCGGGGATCCTCAAGGGGTAGCTTGAGGCGAGGACGTAGGCAGTGGGGCCGAACCTCGTTAACATACTGAGTTTGATTCTCTCTTACCCTTACTCTTTATATTTATTGCTATTTCGTATTTTGTTTATATTTGATATTGTATATTTGATTTATAATTTTTTTTTTTTTTTAAATACAACTCAATTCACCCCCCCTCTTGTGTTAGTCATCTGGGCAACAATTGGTATCAGAGCTAAAGCTCTGTTATAAGATTAACTATCTTTTGAGTTAAGATCTTATGGCTAACATTGCAGCTTCATTTGGTGAAGGTCAATCTAGCAGTCGGCCTCCACTCTTTTGTGGAGACAATTATTCATTCTGGAAAGTTAGAATGAGAATATTCCTTCAGGCTCAAGGTCGAGAGATCTGGAAATGCATTGTAAATGGACCTTATATTCCAACAAAAGTGGTTGGTGGAGTAAAGGTCAAAAAGGAAGAAGAAGAGTTTGATCGTGAAGACGATAGACTTTATACTTTGAATTTAACTGCTATGAATTTATTATATAATGCTCTCAATGGTAATGAGTTTAATAGAGTAATGACTTGTGCTACGGCAAAAGAAATTTGGGATAACTTGGAAGTTACTTATGAAGGAACTTCTCAAGTTAAGGAATCAAAAATTTATATTCTTACTCATGAATATGAAATGTTTAAGATGAATGATGATGAATCTATTTCTAGCATGCACACTCGTTTTACTAACATCATAAACAGTTTGACAGCTCTTGGTAAAGTTTATTCCAAAGTGGAAATGGTAAGAAAAATTCTCAACTCTCTACCAAAACGTTGGGAATCAAAAGTGACAGCGATTCTTGAAGCTAGAGACCTCAAGAAGCTCGAAGTGAATGAACTCATCGGGTCACTTATCACCCATGAGTACACATTGAAAAGAGGAGAAGAAGAAGGAAAGCCAAAGAAGAGCTTGGCACTTAAAGCTGTTCCTCATGAAAGTGAAAGTGATGAAGATGAGGAAAATGACGATAAAGATGAAGAAGTTGCGATGATAACAAGAAGAATTCAGAGATTCTTAAAGAAAAATAAAACTCCTCCGAGGAAATCATTCAAAAAGTTTTCCAAGAAAGATTCAGGTAAAAATGATACTTTAATTTGTTATAAATGCAATAAGCCTGGTCATATCAAGCCAGATTGTCCCCTGCTAAAGAAAGATCGAAACAAAGGCAAGAAAGCAATGAAAGCTACATGGGATGATGATTCAAGTAGCTCAGATAGTGAAGCAAGCAATGAAGAATCAGCAAATCTCTGTCTTATGGCTAAAGATGATATTGAGGTAACAAATTTTGATAATATTGAAAATCCTTCATATGAAGAATTGCAAAATGTTTTAGAAGAGGTATATGAAGAATTTGAAAAATTGGGTATCAAATATACTGCTTTGAAAAAGAAAAATTCTTCTTTAACAAACGAAATTGATATTTTAAGAAAAGAAAATATTGTTTTGAAAGACGAAAATCTTGAGTTGAAGAAAAAGAAAACTGATTTAGAAAATATTGTTGAAAACTTTACGAATGGAAAAAGAAATTTTGAAAAACTTCTTGGTAGTCAAAGATGTGTTTTTGACAAGGCAGGCTTGGGATATATGCCAAAACAAAAGTTCAAACCTTATAAAAACTTCTTTGATAATCCTTCTACATCAAAGTCTAATATTCAAAATTCTTTTCATAATAAGTTTGTCAAAAAAGGATACTATTATAATCATTCAAGATTTTCATATATGTCACATGCTATTTGTAATTTTTGTAATAGAAATGGTCATAATTATCATACTTGTCCTATTAGAAGAAAACATACAATGACTATTAGGGCCATATGGGTACCTAAAAATCTTGTTTCTTCTAATACTAATAAATAAAGGACCCAAAGAACTTGGGTACCAAGAAAAATCATTTTAATTGTTTTTATAGGTATGCATGAAGTCCTCTACAAGCAAAAACAAATGGTTTTTAGATAGTGGATGTTCAAGACACATGACGGGAGACAAGACTAAGTTCTTTGATCTTAGATCTAAAGAAGAAGGACACGTGACATTTGGAGACAACTCGAAAGGGAAGATCGTGGGAATAGGTAAAATTGGTAATAAATCTTCTCTCATAATTGAAGATGTTCTACTTGTTGAAGGTCTAAAACATAATCTTTTGAGTATAAGTCAATTATGTGATAAAGGATTTACAGTTACTTTCAAAATGGATAAGTGCATTATTTTGAATGATCATGATTATAACATTTGTTTTACTGCCTTTAGAAGTAATAATGTTTATACAATCGATTTTGAAGAAATTACCTCACAAGATGCTATTTGTTTTTCAGTACAAAATGAAACTAATTGGTTATGGCATAGAAGACTAGGTCATGCCAACATGGAACTTATTTCCAAACTTTCAAAAAATGATCTTGTGAGAGGTTTACCAAAGGCAAATTTTCTTAAAGACAAAATTTGTGATGCATGCCAATTTGGTAAACAAACAAAAACTTCTTTTAAAACCAAGAAATATATTTCCACTACTAGACCACTGCAACTGATACACATGGATCTTTTTGGACCAAATAGAGTTGCAAGTCTAGGAGGAAAATATTATGCTTTTGTTATTGTTGATGATTTCTCTAGATATACTTGGGTCATCTTTCTTGCTCATAAAGATGAGGCACATAATGCTTTTACCAAGTTATGCAAGAGAATTCAAAATGAAAAGGGCTATACTATTTCAAGTATCCGAAGTGATAGGGGAAAAGAGTTTGTTAATAAAAATATTGAAACATTTTGTGATGAAAATGGTTTTGTGCATAATTTTTCTGCTCCTCGAACTCCTCAACAAAATGGGGTAGTAGAGAGGAAAAATAGATCTCTTCAAGAGATGGCAAGAACAATTCTTAATGAGAACAACTTGCCTAGTTATTTTTGGGCCGAAGCGGTAAGTACTGCATGTTATGTTATAAATAGAGTTATGTTAAGGTCTAAATTAGATAAAACCCCCTATGAGCTTTGGAATGAGAAAAAGCCCAACATTGGTTACTTTCATGTATTTGGATGCAAATGTTTTATTTTGAATGACAGGGATAATTTAGGCAAATTTGATGCAAAATCGGATGAAGGTATTTTTCTCGGGTATTCTACAAATAGTAAAGCTTATAGAGTATTCAATAAAAAGACTTTAACTGTACAAGAATCTATGCATGTAGTATTTGATGAATCTAATTCTCTACTCTCCAAGAAATCCATTGATGAAGAAACAGGAGGTATAAATAATACAGAAAGTCTCAATCTCAACAAAGAGAACACAATAGAGGAAGTCCAACATGGAGACATCAGGAAAGATCATCAAAATTTAATACGAGATGCAACCAAACAGTGGAAATTTGTGAAAGATCATCCAGTGGAACAAATTCTGGGAGAACCTTCACAAGGTGTAAGCACTCGATCATCTCTTAGAAATATTTGCAATCATACTGCTTTTTTATCTCAGATTGAACCTAAAAATATTGATGAAGCACTTCTTGATGAATCTTGGATTCTAGCTATGCAAGAAGAGCTTAATCAATTTGAAAGAAATGATGTTTGGACACTTGTTCCTAAACCCAAAAATCATACTATTATTGGAACAAAATGGGTTTTTAGAAACAAGAAAGATGAGTCCGGAGTCATTACTAGAAATAAGGCTCGACTTGTAGCCCAAGGTTACAATCAAGAAGAAGGAATTGATTATGATGAGACATATGCACCAGTCGCAAGATTAGAAGCTATTCGAATGCTACTTGCATATGCTTGTTATAAAGATTTCAAACTTTTTCAAATGGATGTTAAAAGTGCTTTCTTAAATGGTTTTATAAATGAAGAGGTATATGTTGAGCAACCTCCAGGTTTTGAAAATCATATTTCTCCAAATCATGTTTTCAAACTCACAAAAGCACTATATGGACTCAAACAAGCTCCTAGAGCGTGGTACGAGAGACTCAGTGGTTTCTTGATTAAAAAAGGTTTCTCAAGAGGAAAAATCGACACAACTCTTTTCATTAAATACGAAAATGATGATATTCTTTTGGTTCAGATTTATGTTGATGATATAATATTCGGTGCTACTAATGAAAATATGTGTCAAGTTTTTGCTAAGACTATGCAGGATGAATTTGAAATGAGCATGATGGGAGAACTTACATTCTTTCTCGGATTGCAAATTAAGCAAGTAAAAAGTGGGACATTCATCAATCAATCAAAATATATTAAGGAATTGCTGAAGAAGTTTGGGATGGAAGGTGCTAAGGAAACTGGAACACCAATGAGCCCATCTACTAAACTTGATAAAGATGAATCCGGTAAGACAGTTGACTCGAAAGTATATCGAGGTATGATTGGTAGCTTATTATATTTGACAGCCAGTAGACCAGATATTATGTTCAGTGTGTGTCTATGTGCACGTTTTCAATCATCTCCAAAAGAATCTCATTTAATTGCAGTTAAGCGCATTCTTAGATATCTTAGTGGTACAATTAACCTAGGGTTATGGTACCCTAAACACACATCTTTCGATCTAATCAGCTACACAGATGCAGATTATGCTGGTTGTAAAATAGATCGAAAAAGTACTAGTGGAGCATGTCACTTCTTAGGTCATGCATTAGTTTCCTGGTTTAGTAAAAAACAAAATTCTGTTGCATTATCTACTGCTGAGGCAGAATATGTTGCTGCGGGTAGTTGTTGTGCTCAAGTTCTTTACATGAAGCAACAACTTGAAGATTTTAAACTCATGTATAATCACATTCCAATCAAATGTGATAATACAAGTGCTATAAATCTTTCAAAGAACCCAATACAACATTCTAGAACTAAACATATTGAAATAAGATATCATTTTCTTCGAGATCATGTGCAAAAAGGCGATATAGTACTAGAGTTCACAAACACACACGATCAGTTAGCAGATATATTCACAAAACCTTTACCAGAAGATAGATTATCTATGATTAGAAGAGAAATAGGTATGATGCATATTATGAATATCTCTTAAAAGACAGATCAAAATTCATAAAAATAGATAGATTTTTCTTAAATACTTTTACATAAACTTGAGGTTCTTAGCCTCATGTTTGAGACGCTCATTCTCTTCATACAATATCATGTCATCCCTATTCATGGGAACTGGCAAGCGGAATGAAGAATCCAATAGAGATTTCAACTTTTTATTCTTCTGCCGAAGGATTCCTTCCCTTGTGTGAGACTCTTGAACAATTCGTTGAAGTACAACAATTTGTTCCTTAAGCTTTTCAACCTCATGGTTTTTGGCTTGAACCCGCTGGGAAAAAGCAACAATAGAGGATGAGTAGCGAGTTCCGAGACTCACCAAGTCGTAGATAGCATCGGAGTCTGACTTATTAGCCATACTATTATTTTCTTGCTGCAACATGGCACCAATGGTAGCTGCAGAAAGGACAGGAGATTGAGGTGTAGAATACCTCATGGATGCATCTAGAGGAATGTTAGAAGAATGAGCCATGGAGAGAAGAATTAAAAAACTTAAAGCGAGAATGTAGAAAGAATGCAGATGAGTTATAGAGATAAGAAGAAAACTTGATGCGGATTGGATGAACTTTAAGACTGCTTTTATAGAGATAGCATAAAGAACAAGACGAGCTATCATCCAAGTCAAAGAGTAATGTTTTTTTTCCGTTCGGTGAAAATGACATTTTTTAGAAACTCGGAGCCTTCAATCTCGTTTGTCAACAACATCAGGCGATTTTTTCAAATCTCCAGCCACACTTGTCGGGTCACGGACGGATCCAATTATTCTCTTTTTCAACTATCTACAGTGTATTTTAACGCACCGTTTTCTTCAGTCTATTTACTTGCTGCCGATCCTTTTTAATGATGCCAAAAGGGGGAGAAGTTTTAGACTAGAACATTAACATTGTTTAAATTGCTAAACTTGTTATATATGCTTGGAATTATATTTATATTTTTGCTTGAAAAACTAACGCACATTCTCAGGGGGAGCTTAAGTATTAATACAGGCTTCAGGTTCTATCAAGTATTTGTCATCATCAAAAAGGGGGAGATTGTTGAACCTAAGGTTTCAAGTTTTGTGTAATTATATATTTACACATGGATTTTGATGATAACAAATGAATTCAAAGAATGAAGGAGTCTCAAGCTCAATTTGTCCACACAATGGAGTCAAGCACATCAAGGAACCAAGCATGAGCAAGAAGGAAACAAGTTCACATTAAAGTCATAGAGAAATGTTGTAAATCTCTTAAAATTCGAAATTAGGATTAAGGCTCAAAAATTAATATTTTATCATAAAGCATTAAAATACATTTTCCACATGTGCATGAATATTTTGAAAATTAAATTTGAAAATTTTGAAAGATAATTGATTGTCATCTTTCACATGTGCATGCCATGATTAAAGGTTTGAACTTTGAAAATATTAAAGATGATTGATTGTCATCTTTCACATGTGCATGTTTTATTTGAATATTTTCAAAAGTGATTGATGCTTTTCTTGACTTATGCAAAAGGAAGATGTCTTTGTTTGAAAATTTTGAAAAGTAAAGTGTGCTCCTTTTGTCATATGCAAAAAGTAAAAGATTAGGTTTGAAATTTTTGAAAAGCAAAGTGTGCTCCTTTTGTCATATGCAAAAAGTAAAAGATTAGGTTTGATATTTTTGAAAAGCAAAGTGTGCTCCTTTTGTCATATGCAAAAAGGAAAAAGATTAGGTTTGAATTTTTTGAAAAGCAAAGTGTGCTCCTTTTGTCATATGCAAAAAGTAAAAAATTAGGTTTGAAATTTTTGAAAAGCAAAGTATGCTCCTTTTGTCATATGCAAAAAGTTAAAAAATTAGGTTTGAAATTTTTGAAAAATGAATGATAATGTTTTTGACATGTGAATCTTTTTAAATTTGAATATGAAGTCTCATATGCCTATAAATAGATCATTTGAGAGCTTCACATTAACAACACCAAGAGCATACAACTCTCATTCAAAGTTTTCATTCTCTCTTCTCTAAGCATCGAGCCTTAACCCTTGTTCATTTTGAGAGATATAGTTTGTGCTGTATTGTTTTTATTTCACTCATTGAGGAGTGTTTTCTGATATCCTACCCACTATCAATTCTTATATCAGTAAAAGGGTGTGTACAACCCTTGTGCGTGTAGAAAGTGTTCTACACAGGGAATCATTGAATCACCACGTGTAAGGTGATTGCAAGTGTATAGGGTGTTCTACACGGATCCTTTGTAGCGGTGTTGTTCAAAGGTGTAATAGGTTTCTATCTCCACCTAAAGGAGATTGAATAGTGAATTCGGGGATGCTCAAGGGGTAGCTTAAGGCGAGGACGTAGGCAGTGAGGCCGAACCTCGTTAACATACTGAGTTTGCTTCTCTCTTACCCTTACTATTTATATTTATTGTTGTTTCATATTTTGTTTATATTTTATATTGTATATTTGATTTATAATTGTTATTTTTTTTAAATACAACTCAATTCACCCCCCTCATTTAGTAAGCCCAATAAAAATAAATTTGATATCCACCAAAATAAAGATTTGGGCCCGTAGTCCATTTCAAAAAAATACTCGTTAATCTCAAGTGGATTTTTCATCCGTATAAACCCAAAAATTTTATAAAGTAGCTTGGTGCTGGACCTATGTGTTACAATATAAATAGCCCTAAATTTGTAATTATCAATTTTGATAATCACCCTTTTACCACAAATTTTCTTGATAAAAAATAGAAATTAAAACATCAAGAATGTATAAAAACATTAAAAAAAAAAAAAGTAAAAGAAAAACGGCCAAAGAATTTAAAAAATATATAACTGAAAAAAATTTCTCAAAAATAAAATGAAAAATAAATAATAGTTGAAATTTTAAAAAAATAAAAGTATGAAATAATTATGCATTTGCCCTCACTTGTGCTAGCTCGTGTTTCACCTCACCTTGCACACTCATATTGGGATGCAGTACTATTCTAATGTGTTGGAGGGTTTGGGAACCCCTTTTCTCGCATGCTTCTTCTCCTTTCCTCTTTTGTCTGCCTACTTTCGATTCTTGTTGACTGATAAATGGATAAATATGTTGTTTTTAATACTTTTAATATAGTAGGTTAAGTGAACTTTATTTGTTAAATGAAGGGTATTGATTTGACAATGTGATTAACTCTTTCTGGCATGTGAAATGATTTTCTTGCCCCTAATTGAATTCAGAACATGCCATGATTTTCTTGCCCCTAATTGAATTCAGATTAGCTCATGTTGCTTATGGAGTTCTAGAATTGATCTTGCAATAGAAGGTCACGTAAAGAAATAAATTAAGGAAGCCCATGTCCATAGCTGAAGCCCATGTATGATGAAGAAAACATGTGAAGAAGGCAACCTGAGAAGGACTACAGCCCATGATTTAATTCAAAGGCCAAGTGAAGAAATAAAATAGGAGGCCCACGCCGTGAACATTGCTAAGAAAGAGTGAAACCATGCCATATTAATCAAACTCGATAGAATAAACCAGACGCGATTACTCTGGGAACTTGGGGACCTAGAGAAGCAGAGGAAATGAGGCAGTTATGCACGCTGGAAGAGAGAAATCCATTTCAAGGAGAGAGAAAATGGGGCATGGATTTGGGTATAAAAGGGAAGGAAGATTCAAACCAGAGGGGGATTTTTTTATTCTTCTGCAATTTTTTTCCTGCTGTATTTTCGAAAGACAGTTTTGCATTTCCTGAAGTTTTTTTTCCATCTCCAGTGTTTTGTTAGTTTTAGAGGAAGATGATTGGCTAATTTTCTACAGCTTAGGTTGCGATATAATCTCTAATGCTTTACATGATTGGCTAGATTTTCCGTAATGCTGATTTTATGCCTTTGCTTGGCTGAAACTGAAACTGGAAGAGGAAAGTTGATAAATCTCTTACTCTTATTTGGTTGTTGACACTAGGCACAGAAGAACCTTGAATTAATCAAGGATTTTCGTAAGCCAAGTGTTACATGAATTTTGGTTTATGCTAGTGTTACACACCTTAACTGTGACTCAAAGTTGTGGGCCAAATATTCAGAGCATTTCCTGCAAGTATACAGATATTGTAGTATCTAACAAGGTCAAATCTATAGAGATTGATTTATATGATAAGAAAAATAAACTTAAACAATAAAAGCAAATTAATAAAAGGAACATGCAATCAATAGAAAAGAAAATTACTGAGATAAAGATTTTTAGAGTAACAGAATACAACTAAAATAATAAAATAAAGCGACATGGAGAACGACTAAGATTTCAAAGATCCGTCTAATAATTTAGAATATTATCCCTGATCAATTTATTTTAATTAAACTAGAATAATGATTTTGTTTAATTAGAAGATTTAACAGTTAAGGCCAAGAAAACTAATCACTACTGATTAAGCATGAATGATTGATAGTAAAACATTCATAAATCCATTTTAATATCACAAGGATTTTTTAAGCATCCAATATTTTCGAAAATCACAATGAACTAAGAGAAATATATAGATAATTAAAATATCAAATAATAAAACCATTCAATCGATCAAACTCATTATATAAATTCTATAGTTGATTCGAAACAATATCTAAATCATTAGACTTCACCTCTAATCTTAGTATGAAAGTTTAGCTAATCATGTTCATCAAAAGAGCCATAGTAATCAAATAAACATTCTCCATAAAAAAAAACTAAAATAAAACACACAAATAATGCTAGAAAAACAACCCTCACAAGAGAGAAACGGTGGAGAACCAAGAAAGACCAAAAACTGAAGCCGTCCTCTGAAAACTTCCAGCGAAAAGAAATCCTTCCTTTTGGTCGCTGCGTCTCTAGAGTAATGTCAAAGAAAAAGGTTCCCAGTTGGTGTTCCCTTCCGTTCATCCAAAGATCCAGCCTATTGCGTGCGTCTCTGTCCCAGTGCTGAAGCGCTTTTGTCCATGTCTAGAAGCCAGAGCTCCCACCGAAAACTCCCTCCCTGAAACTCCAAGCGAAAAAGATAAATATCCTCGTGCGTGTCTAGGGCTGTAAACGAGCCGAGTTCGAGCGAGCCGGGGGTGTGCGAGCTCGGCTCGTTCACTGCTCGAGTCAAGTTTGGGCTCGGCTCGTTTGTCAGCCGAGCCTATGAGCCAGTTCGAACTCGGCTCGTGTAGGTTGAAAATGAGGTCGAGCTCGGCTCGAGCTCGGTAATGTTAACGAGCCGAGCTCGAACTTGACTCGAGCTCGGCTCGTTTATTAAGTATTCCAGTAATTTAAATTAAAAATAAAAATATATAAAATTATAAAATTTAAATAAATCAGAAGTAAAATAACAAATTAAGTACAAATTCTCATGCCAAGAGTATCACGGCTAGACCTATGGTACAATATTAAACGAAATTTTACATCTTAATGGAACAACTGAATAAAAAAAATTATTACAACAATAAATTATGAAATAATATACATTATTTTTCAAAACAAAAAATGGGCTGTCAAATGACTAAGTCCTCAGTCTTCAATTTAATTGAATCATGAAAGAAATCTTGACATTGTTGACCTGCATACACACTAAGACACTAAAAAATTGGTGTTATTTTTAATCCCTTGCTCAAGCATTATTAAGTTAGTAATACTGTCAAGAGATATCCCACAGAAAATGCAAAACTTAATTTGCCTAAAAAATGAATATCATATCTCTAACAACCTTATCTGACACAATACAATCATACAAACAATATTATAAATAAATATGTGCATTAGGGATTTAGACCATTTTTGAAATCTGAAATCACCATGACAGTCAGTGAGTCACATAAGTCAGCAAGTTCCCAATATCTGATAGAAATATGTGCATCAGTGATTCAGCCAAGTTACCAAATGCAATATGCAGTTACAACAGATCCAAAACAACGACCCAGCAATAGGCAATAGGCATGACTCATATCAGCCAGACAACAAACTGTGAGGTAGACAAGTTGACAACTGCAATGGGCACAGACATACAACATACTCAATAGTCAATACTCTCATACCAGGCACAAAACTGTCAATACAAAATAGATACAAAATAGATACAAAATGCAGTTGGTAGTTAGTTACCAGCCACAGGCCCACAATAGTCAATAGGCAGTTACCAAATAAGTTACCAAAGAATTTACAAGTTCATAACAAGTTACCAAAGTTCAACAAAATCAGCCAGACATTTTCAAGATTGCCAACTGCAGTTACCAAAACAGATGTTCACATAATCAGAATAAGTTACCAAAGTTCAAGAAAATCATTCAGATAACAGTTACCAAAATAAAGGAAAGACATAATGACAGGAGGTTACAAAACTTATACAAAATAAGTGAGTTCACCATGTCAGAAGTCAACAAGTTCCCAAACTTGTACAAAATCACCATGTAAACCTGCACACACTGAGGAAGTAAAAAAAAATTAATATAATTTTTATTCCCTTGCAAAATTACTCAAGTACTTTTAACTTAGTAATATTGTCAAGGGATGTTTGCAATGCAAAATTTAATTTGCCATTTAAAGAAATTTAGGAAATCTGGATGGTAAGGAGTTAGAACTTAGAAATTACCTGAACTATCATGACTCATATCATCCCAAAGAAAATCAGATAGAACAACCAAACTGCAGCATATTACAAAGTAAATTGTCCAAATTTCATATACCAAATCATATAGATTAACCAAAACAAACCAGATAAAACTAGAAAGCTGGCGAAATGCTCCATTTTTTAAACATGCTCAAAAAATAGAATCTAAGTCTGTATGGGGCTATTAATATGGCAAGAGAATATGAGTTTCTGATGGAACATCCATCTATTGACAAGAAAAAAAACATTAGTTAGTATTTTGATAAATAAATTAATAATAGTAAGTATAAAATAGTAAAATAGTAATAGGCAATTAAAATAAATAAATTACACTTACAGAATTTGTTGATGATCTTTTAAGCCCATATAATGCTCTAACCCAATCAGACCCACATAACAACATCTGGACAGTTTCATACATCAGAAGTCCTCTTTCTTTTTTTTCTTTCATAGGCTACTGTTTGAACATCTGTGGAAGGGCCCTCAGTAGACACAATATTAGGGGCCTGAGAATTTTGGGCAGTGTCTCTATCATTATCAGATATGGCCTCTACTAAACTAATCCCAACAGAGTTTTCATGTTCATACTCCTCTACCGGATCAACATCATTCACTGGATCACCCATTTGGTGGGATTTAATATTTTGTAAACACAAAACCAGAAACATCCAATAAGCATAGGATCACAGACCAGAAATCAAAACAACCTTTCAACTTGGTGGCTCAAGGTACCACCAGAAGGCAAGGATACTAAAAGATGTTAAAAGTCAAAACAATTTCACTTCAACTATTTTCTTATACAGCCCTGCCTTGATGGCTCAATGTGCCTCCAAAAGGCAAGGCTGATATAATTGATTTAATTCAACTAAAACAGATGTTAAAGTCAAACTAATTTGACTTTAACAGTTTTAGTATACAATCTTGCCTTAGTGGCTCGATGTGCCTCCAGAAGCAAGGTACCTCAACAACATAAACATAGAAGAAACTGGATAAAACGTGTCAACAAAAACATAACAACATCTCACCATTTCATACTTTTAATTAGAACAGAAACACAAAACAGATTGGAACAGATTAATCAAGCAACACAATTTTATGGCATAATTAAATACTTGAAGCAAGAACAATATATAAACATTTATAATCAACCAAAACAGATTCTTTATTTGCATATTTAAGTACTTGAAATTAGAACATAAACACAAAACAGATTGGATAAGAAATAAGATGAATCAAGTAACACATGGTAAAGATAACAACATTAAATACTTGAAGCAATCACCATATATGATCCTTTATAATCAACCAAAACAGATTCAAAAAAGTATATTTAAATACTTCAAATTAGAACATAAACACAGTTACACAACTACAAGACAGATTGTAAATTTACAACTTGAAGCAATCACCATATATGATCCTTTATAAGCGACCAAAACAGATTCAAAAAGTATATTTAAATACTTGAAATTAGAACATAAACACAGTTACACAACCACAAGATAGATTGTAAAAGATAAATCAACCAATACATGTTAAATAAAACATGCACCACTACTTAAGGCCAAAATCACCATAGGATCAGATTAATCAACCCAAACATGAACAATAAAAGCAGCAATTAAATAGTTCAAGCAAGAACATAAAGCATCATTAAATAGCAATTAACTTGACAGGTTGAGAGAACTCACTTGCGATAATAAATTTTTCTTTCAGCACAACTCAGTAGGCAAGATGATTAGGCAAGCAGCAAGCTCAGATATAAAAGCTCAAGTTAGACTACAAGTTCAAAAATTGTAAGCAATAGCAAAACAGGGCATTATGGCATATTCAACTATTACAAAATAAAAGAAAAAAATAAAATTAAAACATAAGCTAGCAATCAAAGTGATGGACAACCAAAACAGTCATAGTCTCAGTGTCTCACAGGATCCAAAATTAGTATATACGACTGCTGAGTGATCACAGTACATGAATGACAGTGCACTTAGATGATTTCATGTAGATCTATTGTGTAAAAATACCACAAATCACAATATGAAAAAGAGTTAGGATAGAACCAGAAATGGCCATTGAAAACAACGTACATGAAACTATAACTAGATAAGATCAATCAAATCTGCCAACATTCCCAACCAAATGCGTAGAATCATGAAACTAAATTGGGTAATCGACTCGTAGATGGACGAATCGACGAACCAGAGAACCACAAGCCACAAAATCAGGGAAGCAGTGGTTGGGAGTCATAAATGCATGCATTTAATGACCCATTTGTCGAGGACCAGCTGCTTTCTCAGAGGTTGAGATTACAGCCATGGTTCCCCTCTAAAACGGTCGCCGACTGCATCTGCTAGGGTTTCTAGCAGACTGCAGAAGCAGCCATTTTCACTCGACGGCCCGAGGCCCCTCGAGAACATATGCTGCCCAAATGCACCACACAAATCGAATGATAGATTAAGATGGCATATAGGAGGTAAGTTGTAACTAGTAATCGGTGTAACCATGTAGGCATAAGAGATTCAGAGAATGGATAACAGGATAAAAAGCTAGGGTTTCTCGATGGGTCTGAGAGTGAGGAGAGAAAGTGAAGCGGCAAGAGTCAAGACCGAGAGAGTGAAATGACAAGGGGTGAAAGGAAACGTTAAACGGCGCAGCACTGCAGCAACTCGGGAAGTGTTGTAAGTTTGTAACCCTAGGGTAAATACATTAAGTAAAATCCAAAGGCCAGAAATCCCCAAGAAAAAGTAACCGCATATCTAACGGTTCAAATCAATCCAACGTTTAATAATTTAAACGGCTGTTTAATTAAATTTATATGTGGTTAAAAAAGTATATTTAAATATTATTCTATTAAATAAAATACTATAGTCTATGTATTATAAATTATAATACATGTTAATTTTTTTATATTATAATTTTTATAATTAGCAAGTAGTGGCTTTAGTGTTGTAAAAAAAACTATATTTATTTATAATATTTAATTATACTATAAAATTGTCTAACATTATATTTTATCAAACATTCTCTAAATTGGTACTCATAATATAAATTTATAGTTATATTAATTAGTATAATATAATAATACTATAGGCTAATACCGTATATTAACCAAAAAGAGTATTCTATTTTAGAAAATATTATACTCTATAAATTATAATACATGTTAATTGTTATATAAATTAATTTTTAAAACTAGCAAGTAGTGTTGCAAATTCATAGAATATATAATGATATAATCTAAGAATCATAAGTGATAACTATTTAATAATTATGTTATGATAGATTAATAAAAATATTGTAAATAGAATGATATAATTATGATTTATGAGTGATATGTTATAGGGCAATAAGTTATGACTAGCCTATAGCCTAAAGCCTTATTATCCTATAAGCATAACTTCTTATATGACATTTCACTATTTCATAAGAATAAGATAAATATATCAATATGATATATTAATATTATAAATTAAATATATAAACTTATAGTATATGTAGAAGAAAATGTTTAACTATAAGTCACTATAATTCTATATACATAATTAATAATACGTATATAATTACTGATTATTATATATATATTTTATATTTTACTATATATGTATAAATATATACGAGTCGAGCTCACGAGTCGAGTCGAGCTGCATACGAGTATATTCACGAACATTAATCGAGTCGGTCGAGTTTTATACGAGTTTGTATCGTTTAATAATCGAGTTTATTTCTATGTTTACGAACGGTCCATTTAATATTCGATTCGAGCCGATTTCGAGTTTATTCGAGTCGAATTCAAACTGCCTGTCGAGTAGCTTGTTTATTTTACAGCCCTATGCGTGTCTCTCCGTCTCGCTCTCCAAGGAACAAAAATTCCAAATCCCCAGCTGCGTCCCCTGTTCCAATGCTGAAATACTTCCCCAAAAGCGAAAAAGTCCTCCCTGCATGGGTGAAGCACCTTTCCCTCTATCTCCTCGTGAAAAGGAAAGACCCATGCTCTATCTCTCCCAGTCTTCCTCGTTGCCCAAAAGTTGAAGTGCAGCGTCCCTTATGAAAACTGAAGCCGCCTTGACTCAAAAAGATCTTGCCTGTTTTTTCCGTTTCGAGAGTAAGTCCAAAAAAAGAAGAACCCCCAAAAAACCCCAGCCTCTGCTTTCCTCAGAAAATGCCGTGCATTCCGTTTTCCTCTCCAAGACTTTGTTATGTCCCTATCAAAAGTAAGGAAACTCTCCTCTGCTCGTAAGTCTACCAAAAAGCAAGCCAGCCCCTTTCCTTTTCTGTCCGTATCTTGCGTTTTGAGCAAAGGTCAAAAGCTTTCTCTGTTGCTTCCCGCTACTCCAAAATAGTCAACATGTTGATAGGAATTGAAAGGAATTGCTGTGCACCGGTTATTTGGATGAATGACTTTCAAAAATTGAGAAAGAAATAGAAACAAAAAATAAATAAATAAATAAATAAAAAGCAAGATTAGAATATTAAAAATATGTTATGCATGAAAGTAAATATTGTACAATTAAATAACAAGTTATAAAATTAAGTATAAACATGATATTAATCAATTTAAATTCACAACACATATTTATGCAGATTAACCATTTTTCCATTTTAAACTAATCCCTCAAAACATAATCATAAACCTGAGTCCCTCCAAGTTCAACCATACATTCCATTCTTAATGAATCTTTCACTGTGAATATAATACTTTCCATTTTGCTTATTGTTTTCATAGATGTAAAAATCCAAAAAGAATTTTACATAACATTATACATCATCATATTTTAAAATAAACCTTCACAATTACTTTGATAATCATTTGTCCACGTGGAAAATGATCATAGACTTATTATTGATACAACTTGAAACTTCTATACTTGGAAACACATCTGAGACCACGTCATTGACTTTGCCCTCTTCTCAGTCTGGTCCACCTCCATTGTTTGTGGATCAATTAGTGCTTTTAGCATATCATCAGCATTAACAAAGTCTTCTAGTCCATCCATAAACTCCCACAAGGTCATCGATGTCTTTGAAGCCAATTCCAACATGAAGGGGCTCATGGGCCACATATCACCTTTCTGGGTGGCTAAAGTTATCTTATCATGATGATTGTTCGTTATCAACCGCTTCTTATTGAACTGGGCCAAGTGATCGTACAAGCTTTCCTCTTCTCTCTACTTTATAGTGAGGACGTAGGCACTAGGTTGTCCTCATCCTTCTAGCCATGAACTATGTGAGGAACGACCAACCAAGCTCCTCGATACTAGCAATCGACCTAGTTTGCAAACTCATGAACTATCCTTTAGCCAAACCTTTGAGTAGGGATGTAATTGGTCCGGTCCGGTCGATCCATAGGGGGAATTTTTAGATTGAATCGAAAATTTCAATCCACCCATTTTCTACCCCGAGACTAGACCAAATACACCTATAGACTGGACTGGATCGTTATCTATTGGTCCATCAGTACTTCAGTCTAGGCCAGTGCAAAATGGGCCAACATATGAAAAAGCCCAAAATTACATTCTAATGTTTCTTTCAGCCCAACATACAAAAAAGAACAACATTTTTCTTCCATTTTCTTTTCTTAGCAAATAAATTAAATGAGAAAAATTATATAAAATAATAAAAATAAAACTAAGTGAGGTTTTTAATGTTGATTATCTAATTAACACATTAATAAATTTTTTTAATTATAATTATATTAATGATATTACTAACTTAATACTCAATACTCAATACTCAGTAGTATGTGTATGAATTATAATAGCTAATATATAATAGCCTATATTAAATTTGTTATATTCTATCTATGGTAAATGAATAATTGGTCATGGATATTTTATACTTGGAACTTCGGTATCTTACAAAAAAATGTACCTAACTATTTTAATTAGGTGTAGATACTAGATAATTAAAGTATGAATTATTGCATATAATGTTATGATTTATCATATAATATATTAGTTAATTGTCAATAGCATATTAATTAATATTTGATATTATATTTAACATAATTAACTTATACAAGTACTATATAAAAAATTATTTAAAAAATAATTAAATATATATATATATATATATGTATATCAATCGGCCCGGTCCAAAAAAACCATAACCCAGGGCCTAACCGAAAACAAAACTTTTGCAAACTAATGTACTGAGACCAGACCATTAGTGTTAATGTTCTAGTCCGGATCGGTTAACTTACAAATGTCATTTTGTAACAGAGATGAGAGGAAAAGAAGGAGAACGGGGTATTAGGATTTGACACCCTAAGGCCACGGCATTTTAGGGGATGAGCTGGTTTTTTCCCTACGGCTAGGTATGCAGTGGTCACTTTTAGCCGGAGTGCACCAAACGGATTCCCGTGCCCATCCTAATCCAGATGGGAATATCATTTATTTGCAAAGTTATTATTTGCAATGAGTTTTGACTCGTTGAAAATTAGTTTATCTTGCAAGCATGAAAAACCTATTGCAAATATCCATTATTAGCTACGGATTATTTAATTTGTTGCAATTAGACACTTATTTGTAAAGAATTTTAAGTTTTCATTGGAAAAGCTTGTAATTTGCAATGAGTTTGACTCGTTGCAAGTAGGTTTTGAAAGAATTCAAAAAAAAGGAAAAAAGTATTTCAACCCAGTCCCGTCCGAATGGATTCCTATACCTAATTCAACCTGGATGAGAATAACACTTATTTGTAAGGATTTAAGTTCTCATTGGAAGAATTTATTATTTCAAAGAAATAAAATTTCCGTTGCAAATACATACAGGTGAGTATTTGAGAAAACGTGTTATTTGCAACAAAATGAAGAGAACCATCGCAAATGGTACACACTCGAATTTAATCTTTTGAAAAATCTTGTTATTACAATAATTTTTGACATATTGCAAATAAGAATAAATATGTATATTATCATTTGCAACGACACTTATTTTGTTGTAATTACGGAAAAGCTTGTTATTTGCAATGAATTTTGTGCCGTTGCAAATATGAATATATATACACGTGTGAATGACGAGGGAGGATTGATGTCACGCTTGCAAATATGAATGTATATATTTGTGATAATTTTTAATAACTAAAAGATTATTTATAACTTATTTTAATTAAAAAGTCATCTTATTAAAAATAACTAATAGTAAATAAACAATTTTTATGTAGTGGAACTTGTCCGCGGGCATACATATATATAATATATATGTATATAAAAGTCACAACGCACGCTACATAGAGGACTGTTATATACATATATATATATATATATCATGGATGTTTAATTTCGCCCATTTAAGGGGAATAAATAAATGCAAGTATACAGTAGTACTACTAGTATATGTAGGAAGGCAGGTAGGCTGCTTGTTCGATGATTTTAGACTCTTGTAAAATACAATTTTATGTATAATACAAAGAAAGTTGTCAAAAACACATTTCAATGGATCTGTATCTTTATCTTTATTTTACATTTCACTACATAATCCTCTAAATGTAGAGAATGCTATTCACTTTTCTAAAACATTTTTAATTATTTTCTCACTCCCAATAGCTTTGATCGTTTACATTTTGGTGTGTTTTCAATCATATACAGAAATACCCACTGACAAGAACAAGGAATTCTGAGATCCTCATTGTAGGTGAACCTGCCAATAAAACAAGAAAAAGGTAGTATGTCTGGGCCATGAAAAAGGTGTTATGTCTGGTAACATTTGCACGTGCACCGCACGCAGTGCCAAAATCAAAATGACATCAGTTACTTATTCTATGTGGACAGAGGATAGGTTGACGTAACGTAGAATATTAAAAAAGTATTCTATTAAAACTGAATAAAAAATTAAAAAAAAAAGAATATTTGAATAATATAAAAATAAATAAATAAACTGATATATTACCTATTATAAAAATTAATATATAAAATAAAAAAAATAAATTTTAATAATATATTTTAAAGATAGGATTAAAATCGTTGGAGTGCTTTTATATATCTATCATGCATAATCACAAGTACTACTGCTTGTTCGTACGTAATTAAATCATGTAACTTAACTTCTTTAGCAATTACGTACATGCTAGAGAAGTAGCTAGCTAGTCATGATCCAGTCCGAGCATACCTACGTACGTACGTAATTGATTATTTGGACTGAGAATTAACCTACATCCTCATCGTTGCTTTTTGCACCTAACAGATCAAAACGTACCAAAAACGTACAATTGAAAAGCTAACAAAGGAGATAAACGGCAAGATCAAAAGAAACGAAAAAGTTAAAGAAAATTTTTCGTTAACTTTAACTTTTCGTTAGCTTCCAATTTTTTATTTACCATTTACTTTTAACTTTTGCTTTATATTACATTCACGTGTTGTACGTTTTTCTTAAAATTCTTTTTCCTTTTACCATTTACTTTTTATTTTTACTTTATATTAGATTCACTTGTTGTTCTAAGGAGAATTAGTACGAAATCTCCTTCAATCTAGCAAAACTTTTTTTTTTAATTACGTATAATAGCACTTTTTATTTATAGTCCCTTTGAAATTTTTAAAATTTGATGAAAATTAAAATTTTAAATATATTTTTATAAAATAAATTAATGAAAATTGTATTTAGTCCCTCTAAATATATATATTTTTTTAATAACTTGGCCCCAAATCAAATTTTCTGGTTCACCTACAAGTTTTTCTTAAGTTTTATTTGTAAGTACGTGTGGCAGCGCTCACTGTCATATATATTCTCTGTACGCACGTGCGTAGTTAATCTACGTCTATGATCGAATTGACTAAGACTAGCTAGCTACTCCTTTATTCTAAAATTATATGATTTTTTTTTTCCACAAAAACTCTTTTATATATAAAAAACACTCCCGACATAAGCATATGTGAGATGCTTTTAACGGGCGGAACCTATTATCTCTATTTGTCGGAAACCAATAGGGACCGGACACGTATGGGATTGCATATGAAACATCTGTGACCGTGCAACAAGTGATCAATGCCTTCCACCCCAGACCCCCCCTTCTCTTTGCCAAAGCTAGTACTGCGATCTCCCCCAACCCCCCGACCCTCCTCTTCTCTCTGCACTGCCATCTCTACCATCTCTGCCCCCCAAAAATTTTCCCTCTCACAGCCTTGATTGAATCCCTCACACCGACGAACCGATGAACCCATCATGGTATAATCTTGTGTAATGCAATATTGAGCTTAGTTCGTCGACTGCCCTATTTTCAATATATAGCTGAAATAATTTCTGTATGAAATCCATCCATAATTTTTGAGTAAATGTTAGAAATTATACTACAATCTCATCATTATTGACTGTAATTTTTTAATGATTCTTGCATAATTTTTTTTCTATTATTATGTGTTAATGACAATGTAGATTAAACTAGTTCAAACGCAAGGCTTGTGCATGGCCATTTCAGTGACCCATTTGGTTTATGTTAAGATTTATTTTGGTGGTTTGTGTAATTGGTTTTGGTTTTTTCATGGTGATGACAAGCTTGTGCATTTTTGTAAAGGTTGATTTGGTTTGTCTGATTTGGTTTCCAAGTTCAGTTCAATTTCTGCAATTCAGTGGTTATTTGCATGTCAACATTGTGCTATAGAGTTGAAGCAATTTAAGTTTCTTGAAATATTTATTTTCTATTTAATCATTTATTTATATTATAATTTATAATAAATATTTTTTATTGATTACATTGTTTATGTTGGGATGAAGGAGTTTGGGTGGAGTTCGGATAGTGATGATGTTGAGATACTAACGAGTAGAAACTGTCCGCAAGTTGTAAATGAAAATTTTGAGGATGAAACCGTGGAAGAGTAGTTTGATGTGAATGTGGGAGATGGTTTAGATATGGGAGATGGTTTGGATATGGGAGATGGTGTAAATTTGAGAGATGGTGATGGAATGAATGTGGAAGATGGAGATGGAGTAAATTTCATTTCCACTTCTAGAAGTGAACAGTTTGAACCATTCATTGGAAATGAATTTGATGAAGTTGAGGATGTCCAAGCATTTTACAAGGCTTATGCAAGGAGAAAAGGTTTTGCAATGAGAACCAACCATACGCAATTATCGAGAGTGGACAAAAAATTAATTGGAGTACATTATGTTTGTACAAGAGAAGGATTTAGGTGTGAAAGTCTCAAACAAAAAGAAAGAAAAATTCTCGAACCTGCTACAACGAAGATTGGATGTAAAGCTACCATGTGTATAAAAAGGGATGGTGAAATGTGGATAGTATGCAAGTTCGTAGTTGAACACAACCATGAGCTACTTACACCAAGAAGTACTAGCTTGCTCTGTGGACATAGAGGAGTGACAAGTGTGCAAAAAAACCTCATTTTCACTTTGAATGAGTCTGGTATACTGACAAGGAAAATAATGTCGGTATTAAGCAAAGAAGCAGGTGGTGATTTTAACATTGGTTGTATTGGAAAGGACATTGAAAATCTTTTGGGAAATAAAAGAAGAAAATTGTTTGGAGAGGGAGATGCACAAAAATTGTATGCATATTTTCTTGAACGACAATGTAAAGAACCTGGGTTTGTGTACTCCATGCAGGTTGATGAGAATGGGTGTATGGGAAGCTGTTTTTGGGCAGATGCAAGATCAAGGTCTGCATATCAATATTTTGAAGATGTTGTTACATTTGATGCGATGTACCTCACAAATGTTTATAAGATGCCATTTGTGCCCTTCTCTGGAGTTAATCATCATCACCAAACCATTACGTTTGGTTGTGCATTGTTAATAAATGAAACAGCTGATTCCTATATATGGTTACTGAGAACATAGCAGGAAGCAATGCTTGGGCGTACCCCCTCAACCATTATTACTGATGATGACAAAGCCATGGCTAAGGCCTTTGCAGAGGTACTCCCATCCACAACTCACCGGTTATGCTTGTGGCAAATTTTACAAAAATTTTCAGAACATTTGGCACATGTCTATAACAAGTTTCCAGACTTTCAGAAAGAGTTCTATCATTGTATCCATGATACAGTAACATCTGATGAGTTTGAGGAGGAATGGACTTCAATACTGGTGAAGTATGGTCTAGTAGGTAATGATTGGCTTCAAAATCTTTACAACCGACGGGAGAAGTGAGTTTCTGCTTACTTGCGAACCACATTTTGTGCCGGTATGTCAACCACGTAGAGGAGCGAGAGTATGAATAAATTTTTCAAGGATTATGTGCGGTCGAGCACAATGGTGAGTGATTTTATGCATCAATACGAGAAAGCCTTAGATGCACGCTATTTTAAGGAGAAAGAGAAGGATGTGAGAACGAAATCGAGTAGGCCAGTTTTGAAAACATGTTGGGATATTGAAGAAGAGGCGGCCAAAGTGTATACAAGGAATTCTTTCAGTATATTTCAAAATGAGCTATTCAATTGCCAACGGTATAAATGCACAAAAGTTCAGCAAGATGGTGAAAGTAAGATTTATGAGGTGGGACCTAAGGGCCAAGAGAAACATATTTATTATGTTACCTTGGAGAGTAGAGCAGCAAAAACGATATGTACATGTCATATGTTTGAGTTTTTGGGTATTCTTTGTAGGCATATCGTATGTGTCTTCATGAAAAAATCAAAATTAGATATGTTGCCACATGATTATGTTTTAGATCGATGGACCATCAATGCTAAGAGTCGAGTTATCGTTGAAATACCAAATTCGGAAGGGCATGTTTTGACACAAGAAAATCTAATAATGTCGAAAAATCATTTGATGATGCAGTTTTACGATATTGTAGAACTTGGCTCACACTCAAGATTTAAAATGAACCACCTTTCTCTTGCCTTGGACAAGGTACATAAGGAGTTGCTTTTGATGGAAGATATTGAACAACCTATTTTTGGAGGTGGAGACATGTCAGCGGATGATTCCCCTATGGTAAGATCACAAGTAATATCAAATTTCTCACGAACTTTACAAGATCCTCAACGGGTGCCAACAAAAGGAAGACCAAAATTTTTGAGATGAAAGAACCCGAGAGAGATTCAATTAGTGAAAAAAAGACGTAGCATTTGTAAGATTGAGGGTCATACGAAGAATAACTGCCCGTCATTGGGGTATAGTACTTTTATCCAAATTGTTTGTTCGTGTTGTGTTTTTATCCAAATTACTTAATTTATTTGTATTTATTGTTTTTCATGTAGGGATATTGGACCGTCTAATGACAACATATCACCAAGGGTGGATCTTGAATAAGAAACTTGTCATGGTTGGTGTTTATGTTGGAGTATAAAAAGATTTATGTTTATTGCCAAAACGTAAGATGATATTTTTTATTCTTATAGGATTGAGCTACGGAGATGAAGGAAGAACCCGAGTACCTTGGAAGAAAGTGCATGAAGGATGATTTCTTGAAAATTTGCCATTTGTATTTTGGAAGAAATTGTGTTATTTCTAGTTGGAGCATCTAATGTATTTGGATATTTTGAATAAAAAAATTCTAGTTGCAAGCATAAGTGTGCACTAATATGTGCACCAATCTAATGTGATTGGTCAAAAAGTAGATTTTATTGAAAAAAAAATGCTAATTAAAATTTTAAATATGAAGAAATTAGTATTGGTATGCAGATTAGTATAAAACTTTACTTGTACGGAGTAAAACTCTTTTGAATATTTGTATTTCTAAGATTACTTTGGAAGATTATTTCTATTTGAACCATCTAACTCCAAAGAAAGCATTGGTTTAGCCCCTGTTTTGTTTAAGAGTTCTATTTATGTAGTTGTTGGGATAAATAAAGTCATTGTTTTGTCAGCACTTAATAGCATCTTAGGTTAAATGCCAGCATCTACAACTCTTGGTATTTTGATAGCTTTTAGGGTTTTGGTAGCGGGATTCCGTTGTCGTATTCTGACAAATTACAACTCCTCTCTTTGGTAATTCCAAGCTGGAAAAAGGCTTTGTAGAAGCTGTACGTGGCTCAATGCAAGCTATGAATTCCACGTGGGCTTTCAAAACCAGTTGGTTCACACCCACCTCTCTTCCTCCTCCTCAACCTCACCATCGCCACCATCATTCTAAGATCTCGTTTTGGCTCTCAGAGAAGACCAGAGCATGAGCAGCAACTCGATCGAGTCCCGTCCTTTCTTGCCCGAGTCAAGTCTTTCAACTTCTCCCTCAACAAGTTCGACCAACCCAACACAAACCCAGTCACCGATCACTTTCTCCAACCCACGGATCCCGAGCACGTCAACACCCGTGCCCTGTTCCGGATCGTCCTCTGCCCCAAATCACCCGGTCTCCTTCCTTGTTGGAACGCTTCAAGTCCATCAACCTCTCCTCTCTCTACCGATCCGACTCATCCGCCAGTGAAAGTGAAGTTAGTTGTGCCTAAAGCCGCCCAGAAATCACACCCACAATAGATAGAGACAATATTTAAGTGGTTCGGCAACTTACCTACGTCCACTAAAGCGGAAATTCAATATTTTCAATATATTTGTACAAAATTACAAACACTCATAAACAATCTCTCTATCTCTCAAATAGCACTCTGTTCTGGGTTTCCCCAGAACCCAAATTTCACCCTCAGCCCTCTTCCTGATCTCTCACCGCAGTGAGGATGATTTAATCTTCAGCAAATCACTTCCTTTTATAGGAGAAACCATGGGGAACACACATAGCAACCTCAAGTCTTCTTTCGGTGCAGCAAATATTTAGTCAATATTTGCTGCAGTAAACTTTCGGTGGAGTGGGTGGGTGGCTGGGTAGGTGGCTGCAAATGCAAATTCCAATTCACACTTGGGGGGTTTCCAACAATCACTCCCTCCACCCAAGTGTGCCATACTAGGATATTACAAACGGTTGCATCCTTCAAACAATTGCACTCCTTCATTGGAATGCTTGTCAGCCATGAGAGATCCGCTATCAAATGCATCTGCAGGTACGTCTTCAAATGGACGTCCATATGCCTCTCAAATGCATCTTCAAATGCATTAGCATCGTCTACACCCACGGAGCTTGCAAGGGATTTTCTTCATAGGAGATTTACAAGTGCTTTACTGAACAATCTCAACTCTCTAGGATTCTCCTTTTGCTCGAGTCCATGAGTTCGCACTCATATACACCTTGAGCAAACTGAGCTTCGCTTGTGCCACAGCCGAGCGAACAATCTACCTGGTGCCTTTATAGCTTTTAAAACCAGGCTCCATAATCCTACAATCACACCAATCTCCAACTTGGAGACTGGTTCTTAACATATAGGCCTCTATCTCCAGCATGATCCCTTATCATCTATGCAATTTTACAGCTCATGTCTTCAAGTTAGAAGACTAACTAAAGTGATGCATAACTTTAGTTCATCACGTACAATGCCCTTAATCAACATATCTATATAGGGCAACACATCTCCCACTGCACTGGGAATCAATGGTCTCACACGGACCTTGACACATATCAGAGAACCTGTTGCTGAGGTCTCATTCTTTGATCTGAGTGACTGACTCATCATCCTGCTGTTGCCTTCAGTCGATGTGCCCATCTTGTGTGCAGTCTCCGACTTGCATAATCTTCATTCTTGCAAGATTTTTCTTCATGCTGTAGTTCACTACCTTCATTCAGCAGGATACAATTTAAGGTAGTAACCACCATGGAGGTCTGATCGTCTTGGCAATTATGTGATCATCAACTTTAGGTGTAGACATCCCTGGAACATCTGACGTTCTGTTCCCATCTCTCACACCTTTACTTCATGTCGTGATCTAGGGAAATTTCTTCAGATTTAGATGAGGAAAAGTAAATTAACTTCCTCATCTAATTCACACGACCATTACCATGAGGCAAGACCAAAGATTCATTCGTGACCTTCCACGCCCTTTTGAGAAAACACACATGAATGATTGTTGTCTTCAAGCTATTTTTAACAGCATTGTGCACTGCAAGAAATACAATGTCTTGTATTTCTTCAGTCACCATATTCATAATATCATTTTCAGTTTTCTCCTGATTTTGGCAGTCTCTTGTGGCCTGTCTTGCCACAAACTCAAGATTTAGCCAGAATCTCTTCTGCGCACCTCCTCATCTAGGATAAGATCTCTTCAACTTTGTCTTCTTTGCATAATTACTCATAGTCATTCTCATGACCTCCCAAATTTTTGACCGCAATGCCAAATACTATTAGGCAACAATAGTACCTTCTTCCTTTTTTGAAGTTGAACAATTTCTTCATTAACACTTTGTTATTTGCAATTAGCTTTAAAAAAAAAAACCACAATGAGATTCGGTGCGGTTCTCCTCTTAATAACATTATGCTCTATGAATTGTATGACTGCCAAAACCTATTGATATAATAAGTTAATCAGCATCATCCAATGATCTGAAGTTTGCTTCATCAAACTTCACGATTCCAACTGGCTTAAATCAAGCCAAAACGAACTGAGTCCAGCAACATTGGACTCCAATTGGCCGAGATCAAGCCCAAAACATATGAGTCTATCAAGACTCTGACTAGCTGCGATCAAGCCCAAAACAAATGAGTCCGTCACGACTCCCATTGGCTGCGATCAAGCCCAAAACAAATGAGTCCATCACGACTTCGACTGGCTACGATCAAGCCCAAAACTGATTTGAAGTATGAACGGTCCAGATCGAAAGTACCGATGGTGAATCTCAACATTCCCACCATATAGATGAGTCTGGAATGATCCAAATAGTTTGTCAGCACTATTTGATCATCGAAATTGAACTCTAACTGGCATAGATCATGCCCAAAATGATTTGCAACTCCAGGACGGTTTAGATCAATAGTACCGATGGTGAATCTCAACATTCCCACCATACAGATGAGTCCGAAATGATCCAAATAGTTTGACAGCACCATTTGATCATCGCAATTGAACTCCAACTGGCATAGATCA
Source organism: Carya cathayensis (assembly GCA_011037825.1). Classification (NCBI taxonomy): domain Eukaryota; kingdom Viridiplantae; phylum Streptophyta; class Magnoliopsida; order Fagales; family Juglandaceae; genus Carya; species Carya cathayensis. The sequence goes on from QGSO01000155.1 coordinate 400,467, forward strand.
TGCCCAAAATGATCTGCAACTCTTGGACGGTTCAGATCGATAGTACCGATGGCGAATCTCAACATTCCCACCGTACAGATAAGTCTGAAATGATCCAAATAGTTTGAAACCACTATTTGATCATCACAATTGAACTCCAACTGGTGTAGATCAAGCCCAAAATGATCTGCAACTCATGGATGGTTTAGATCAACAGTACTGATGGCGAATCTCAACATTCCCAGCATACAGATGAGTCCGGAATGATCCAAATAGTTTTTCAACACTATTTGATCATCGCAATTGGACTCCAACTGGCGTAGGTTTAACCCAAAATGATCTGCAACTCATCGACAGTTTAGATCGAAAGTACCGATGGTGAATCTTGAAATTCCCACCATACGGATGAGTCCGGAATGATCCAAATAGTTGGAAACCACTATTTGATCGTTGAAATCGAACTTCGAATGGCTTAGATCTAGCCCAACAAAGATCTGACAAACGGAAGGTCCAGATCATCTGGCGCGTGCAGTACATGCGTTGTAGCAGGGCGTCTGGGGCCCGTGTGGCGTGCACACGCCGAGCCTCCTTAGGGCGCGTAAAGGCGCGTGGGCAAGTGTTGTTCATGGGTCTTCAAGCTTTGCAGCGCGTGGGGGTGCGTGGGCGCGTGTTTCCACTCGTCTTCTTCCTCTAGTGCGACTGAGGCGCGTGCATCGCACTCTCCAACTTCTAGGGGCGCGTACGGGCTCCTCCGGCATCTGTTTTCAATGCCGTTTAAGGCAATGGATCCGTCTTGATGAGGGGAACGTTGTGGTGTGATCAAAAGTTGATTTCGATCAACTGTAATTTTTTGGGTAGCACGAATTGAAGCTCTGATACCAATTGTTACTCTGTTCTGGGTTTCCCCAGAACCCAAATTTCACCCTCAGCCCTCTTCCTGATCTCTCACCGTAGTGAGGATGATTTAATCTTCAGCAAATCACTTCCTTTTATAGGAGAAACCATAGGGAACACACATAGCAACTTCAAGTCTTCTTTCGGTGCAGCAAATATTTAGTCAATATTTGCAGCCATAAACTTTCAGTGGAGTGGGTAGGTGGCTGCAAATGCAAATTCCATTTCACGCTTGGAGGATTTCCAACAAAGTTCATCATCCTGCGGATCTGAACTCGGACGCTGATCATTTGGTGAAGCGGAGCTAGTCGAACAAGAGTGTCGGAGCTCCGGAAAGGCTGGTGGAGAAGATAAAGAAGTCTGCGAGTGAGAAATCGCCGGTGGGGAGCTCCGAGGAGAAGGAGACGACATCTTTGGAGGAGGACGAAGACGTGGATGTGAAGGCCGATGATTTTATCAATAGGTTTAAGCAGCAGTTGCGGTTGCAGCGGCTCGACTCTCTTCTTCATTACAGGAACTTGCTTAAGAGGAATTAATCAAATTAAATTGATATTATTATATTTCTCTTTGCGCTTTTGGTCGATCATACCCATTACTTGTTGGTCTCACATGGCAAGATCGTGACGGTACGTATTTAATTCGGTCATTTCATTCCGTAGTGGATAACAGAGCATGGAGCATGGCAGCGAGAATTGAACCAAGTACTGGAGTGACTTCTGCTATCATGGCCGGCATTTCTTCTTCGACGTGGATTTGATTGAATTCCGAACTAGGGTCATATTGGTCATTTTGGACCCATATCTATAGGTTGAAAATTGAAGTTATTTGCATTTAGAGGTTGTATAATGCAAGAGGAAGAGCTAGTCGTAACATGTTGTAAATAATCCTTGAGAATCTGTTATGATTATCCACTATCCTCTTATCTTGTTCTTCCTCAGCCTTCTTAATATAATTTTCAGAAGATGACTCAAATGAAAGTGATTCACAATCAGAATATGTCATAGATTCTGTTTTGACCAAATGAGATAAGTGGCTCCAAACAGACATGCAAATAACAAGCAAAACCACTAGACTAACACCAAGGTTAGTGTATTGTAATAGCAAAAAGGGAGCAAATGACAACAAAATTCTAAAGACAATATTATTCAAAATTAACAGTGTGAAAAGAACTAGGGTTAGATGTCACCACAGTGTGAAGAACCTCAGTCACCCATCAGTAGTGTTTGCAACAATTCTGTAAATTGCCTGTAATCCCCGGCAACGACTCCAAAAACTTGTCTCTCCAATTAAAGTGTCTGCCAAGTGCAGAAGGTGTACATTTATTGTATAGTGAGAGCCCCAAGGTTGAATTCACAGGGATTAAGCATTTTATGAACCAAAACTGTAATGTTATGAAATTGAAATGAAAGGGTGAATTATTTACAAAAGAAACTTCCAGAGTGGCAAGGAAGCAGCCAAGTGACAAATCCTTAGCAATGGTTTTGAACTAGATTGCACAAGGGTTTTAGATTACATGTTCCAAAGAGTATTTGATTCTCTTTTTTTCAAAGAGGAATGAAATTGTAAAAATTGTATTTGATGCACATAAATGTAAGCTAATTAACTTAAAGAAATTTGAGAATAGGTTTTCACAAGATTCAGATAGAGGAATTAACTTCTAAGAGGATTTTGGTCGAACACCTAAGCTTTGGAGCTCCTCTTCACAGAAGGGGTTCAAGGGAATTTAAAGATTTCATATGTTCCTTTAAATACTTTTTCAATTAAGAACAAAGTATTTGGATGATGTATATGATGCATGCATTCACAAGGTAATTTCTAAATAACCTCAATAAACTTCATATCAAACCAAACATTCAGTGTGCCACTTCGAATTAGGGTTCTACACATCTCAAGTATCCATTGTGCTTTTAATCAATGATGGACCAAGAAGGGGTAGAAAAACCCAGATCACAACATCGATTCATAGTTGACATAAAAATACTAAGGCAACAAGTTAATAGAAAAGGAAATCGAAGAAAAACTCCATTAGACCCCACTGATTGAAGGATGTCCTTACTTAGGTTTATGGTTTACTCACACATGGTGTAGAAAACAGAGATAACAAGGAAACAACCACAGCATCCTAAAAATCAAAAGAAAAATAAACCCTACAAAAACTACAAGGAAAGAATCCCTTCAAAACTGTTCTTCCCAAAAACTTCTCTGAAATTCTCATCCGTTCATCTTTGTGTCTGCCGCCCTCTTATTGCTCCTCCACAAATCCTCTACTGTACTTCCCATGGATTCCTTCGCTGATTCGTGGAGGTTAGTTATTCCCTCCTGTTCTATGCAGTGCATAGTTCTAGAAGCTAGGGCTGAGAGGAGGAAAGCAGAGAGTCAGTTAGCTCGAGGGAGAGCAAAAGGAATGTGCTGGGATGAAGTCTATGATAAAGGGTTAGAATTGCATAATTAAGTTGTTTAAATGAGTGATTTATTTGATCAAATAAGGATTGAACACTTAATTATACATCAAATTCTAATATTAAATGTCAAATTAATTGATGTCAATATTTTATACACATAAAGTTCTATATTTGCCATTGAAAGAAATACATTTCTAATGCACATGCAGGAAATCCAAAGAGAAGCAAATCACTCACACATGCACTTAAACATGCAACCCACGGCAGAAGCTCACACATACAGCACACATGCACATGCAGAAGGAAAGTGGACAGCACACACTAACTTGGACCCACGGACAGCACATGAAGCATAAAACCTTGGACAGCAGCAGAAATACATACAAAACTCAGCACATGCAGAAAGTGGAATGACAGCACACAAGCAACACACACAGCATCACTCACGGATGCAGAAAAAAAGAGAAGCAAGCACATGCAAAGGAAAAACAAGCTGGAACTCAAACCAAACACATGCACATGCAGAAAACTCTCATCACACATATGCAGAAAAGTTGAAAACACACATGCAGAAACCAGCAAACACACATGCAGAAAACAGAAAATGGAAAAAGCAAAAGCAGCACATGTTGAAAGCCATGCACAACTCACGGATGCAGAAAAAAAGAAGAAACAGCAGCAGATCACATGGACAGCAACTCATCAGCACAACACATGCAGCTCACTCACACAAGCAACACTCGGGCTCCAGATTTTGCTTTTTCTGCTTGTTTTGTTACTTTATTGAGTTGGCTATAAGGTTGAAAACCCTATAAAACCAACGGGAGGCAGCAGGAGAGTAACGACTTGTTTTTCTTTTCTTTGGGGCAGACGGAAGGGGCTGTTTTTCTTTTTATTGCCTTTATCTTTTCTCTGTTTTTCTGGTAGACGAGTAGTTTAGTTTTTTGCTGTTCTTTCATTTACGTTGGAGACGGAAGCTATTTACTTGGTTTATTTTTCATTCAGCATTTTTATTTTACTTTGCTTTTGGTGTTCGTAGTTTTGATCGTCAATAGTTTTCTTTTTCGTTCGGAGCCGGCGTGGAGTTCTTGATTTTATTTGTTTTATTTATTTATTTATTTTTATTAGATTTTATCATGACCTATCTTAGATTTATTTTTGTTACTAAAAATATCATGTGTAACTAATTTCTAAAACTTGGGTTGTGGAATGAGATTTAATTTATTTTAGATTCTAGTTTGATGCAATATTTTGTTGTTGAATGTTAATTTCACTAAGTTACTAGTCAGATTTAAATAGAAAATAGATTGCGGCTCTTACTCTTGTTTTGTTGTTGACGTAAGGCACAACAAAAGCTTGAAATTATCAAGGCTTCTTTCGATTGATTATAAATATAAGTTTGGCTAGTAAATTAGAGAATATCTTGAGAAAATATTGCAAAAACTTGAGCTTAATTTCTTATCTTCCGAATATCAATACCTTGACTGGATTGTTAATCGAGAAATTATCTAGAATCCAAAATAAAAAGAATCTCAAACCCAACCCAAATGTTTGTTAATTTGCCCTTTTTTTAGAAACTCTAATTTCCACTTTGATTATTTTTTTTGCATAGCATTTTAATTTTATCTCTCATACTCAATTCATATGTTACTCACAAATCCCTTATACGCTTTGATAACCCATTGTCCCTGTGGAATACGATCCTGGACTTATCCTTGATACAACTTGACACTTCTATACTTGGAAGCACATTCGAAACTGAGTCAAGTTTTTGGCGCCGTTGCCGGGGACAACTGGTGCTTATCAGAGTATTCTTTTTTTTTTTTCTCCTGAGAGGATGTTTATGGAGCTATGAACCTCTTCACAGCCTGGGTGATATCTTTACCTATCATTTTACTGGTTTACTGTTATCTTATTTTGTGCTGAAGTTGCATGTTTGGTTGGGCTAGAGATAGCACATATAGACTTGCTAGGATTGAATCATCGACCTCATCATTGAGTGCATCATCTGTTTCTCTTAATTCAGCATTTGAATCATCAGTTGACACTCATAGTAACATGGCTGAAGAAGAAGGACACAATGATGGGGAAATGGCAAATCCCAACAGGACACTTAGAGAATATTTGCATCCTATTAGGACCACCACTCCATCATGCATCATTACACCTTTGAATGCTCATACTTTCAATTTTAAACCTGGAATGATACCATTATTGCCTCATTTTCATGGGATGGATTCTAAAAATCCCTACTTGCACCTCAAGGAGTTTGAGGAAGTATGCTCCACATTTTTGGATCGAAATTGTACTGAAGAAATTGTTAGATTGAAGTTGTTTCCTTTTTCTCTTAAGGACAAAGCAAAAACATGGTTGAATGCATTGAGGCCAAGATCCATTGGAACATGGCAAGAAATGCAAGCCGAATTTCTAAAAAAGTTTTTCCCAATGCATCGCACCAATGCTTTAAAGAGACAAATCATGAATTTTTCTCAAAAGGAAAATGAAACTTTTTATCAAAGTTGGGAAAGATTCAAAGATCTCTTAAATGCTTGTCTACACCATGGTTACGAAAATTGGCGCATTATTAGTTTTTTTTTATGAAGCTTTGATACCTAAGATGTGACAATTTGTTGAAACCATGTGTAATGGAGAATTCTTTAATAAGGAACCGGAAGAAGCATTTGCATATTTTGATTACTTGGCTGAAAACGCTCAATCATGGGACACTTCTTGTGTCTATGATAGAGCTGAACCATTGAGGACTGTAAGTGGGGGAGGTAAATATGTTTTAAATGAGGAAGATGATTTGAAAGCTAAATTTGCCTTATTGTCAAAAAAATTGGAGGCGATTGAGTTGAAGAAAGTAAATGAAGTACAAACTGTACCTCAGATTACTTTGAGCTGTAATATTTGTGAGGGCCAAGGGCATTCAACTAATGATTGCCCAACCATTCCAGCTTTTAAAGAAGTTCTTTTGGATCAATCTAATGCTGTTAATATGGTTGCTAAATCTTTTTCAGGTCCTTATTCCAACACCTATAATTCGGGATGGAGAAATCACCCCAATTTCAGTTGGAGAGGTGATCAAGCTGCTTTACCTGCACCCAACATAGCTGGTCCTTCACAAATTGTACCCTACACTACTCCAGGAGGTCCAGGACCATCTCAATATGCCAACCACATGGTACCAGCTTAGAAAAAGAACCTTGAAGACAATTTCCAGCAATTATCCACCAATTTTCAGCAGCTATCCACCAATTTTCAGCAATTCATGCAAAGCCAAGCTGCTATCAATAGTCAAAATTCACAAGCCATCGCTGATATTTGAGGGTCAGTCACAAGGTTGACCACAACCATGAGCGCTCAAGAGAAAGGGAAGTTCCCTGCACAATCTCAACCTAATCCCCAAGGCCAAAACCAGCAATTTCAAAGTATGGCAGGAGACCCAAATGTCAAGCAAGTCAAGGTTATTACAACCTTGAGAAGTGGTAAGGTGATCGGCGTCCCAGATCAAGAGGTAGAAAAGAATGGTAACATTTCTAAACCTCCTTCTGAAAATGAGGCACATGATCCTTTGGAATCTAAAAGTGTCCCAAGCACTACACTTGCACCTTTTCCTCAAAGGTTAATCCCTTTGCACAAAAATAAGCATCATGCTGAAATCCTTGAAATTTTTAAGCAAGTTAGGATAAATATACCATTGTTGGATGCTATTCAACAGATTCCTACCTATGCTAAATTTTTAAAGGATTTGTGTACTGTAAAAAGAAAATTGAATGTGCAAAAGAAAGCTTTTCTTACTGAGCAGGTTAGTGCTATTATCCAAACCAACACTCCTCCCAAATACAAGGATCCAGGATCCCCTACCATAACTTGCATGATAGGGAACTCAAAAATAGGCCAAGCATTATTAGACTTAGGTTCAAGTGTGAATTTATTGCCTTATAATGTTTATGTTCAGCTTGGATTGGGTGAGTTGAAATCTACTTCTATCACATTGCAGTTGGCAGATAGGTCTATATAGATTCCTAGAGGTGTTGTGGAAGATGTTTTGGTTCAAGTAGACAAATTCTACTATCCAGTAGACTTTGTCGTACTCGACATGCAATTGACTAATCATTCTACTTTACAAGCACCTGTTATCCTAGGAAGACCCTTCTTGGCTACTTCTAATGCACTCATAAATTGTAGAAGTGGAGTTTTAAAGTTGAGTTTTGGAAATATGACCTTGGAGCTAAATATTTTTAATCTTTGCAGGCAACCGCAAGAAGTTGAAGAAGTTCATGAAGTGAATTTGCTGGAAAATTTCATTGATGAAAATTCTGCACACTACTTTCAACTTATTGATTCTTTAGAGGAATTTGAAGAAGATTTGAAAATATTTGATAATATTAATGACTCATCTCTTGTTTCCTCAATAGGTCAGCAAGTTACACCCCCATGGAGGCCAAAATTTGAGCAACTTCCACCATTGACATCAACTCTGAAGCCTTCGGAGGAGCAATCCCCAACTTTGGACTTCAAACCTCTTCCATTGGAGTTGAAGTATGCTTTCTTAGGACCACAAAGTACTTTTCCTGTGGTAATTTCTTCTCACTTAACTAGTGAACAAGAAGATAAATTGCTAGATGTGCTTAAGAAGCATAAAAAGTCTATTGGGTGGACAATGGCTGATATAAAAGGTATAAGTCCCTTGGAGTGTACCCATAGGATTTATTTAGAAGATGATGCAAAGCCTTGGACAGCACATGAAGCATAAAACCTTGGACAGCAGCAGAAATACATACAAAACTCAGCACATGCAGAAAGTGGAATGACAGCACACAAGCAACACACACAGCATCACTCATGGATGTAGAAAAAAAGAGAAGCAAGCACATGCAAAGGAAAACAAGCTGGAACTCAAACCAAACACATGCACATGCAGAAAACTCTCATCACACATATGCAGAAAAGTTGAAAAAACACATGCAGAAATGCAGAAACCAGCAAACACACATGCAGAAAACAGAAAATGGAAAAAGCAAAAGCAGCACATGTTGAAAGCCATACACAACTCACGGATGCAGAAAAAAAGAAGAAACAGCAGCAGATCACATGGACAACAACTCATCAGCACAACACATGCAGCTCACTCACACAAGCAACACTCGGGCTCCAGATTTTGCTTTTTTCGCTTGTTTTGTTACTTTATTGAGTTGGCTATAAGGTTGAAAACCCTATAAAACCAACGGGAGGCAGCAGGAGAGTAACGACTTGTTTTTCTTTTCTTAGGGGCAGATGGAAGGGGCTGTTTTTCTTTTTATTGCCTTTATCTTTTCTCTGTTTTTCTGGTAGACGAGTAGTTTAGTTTTTTGTTGTTCTTTCATTTACGTTGGAGACGGAAGCTATTTACTTGGTTTATTTTTCATTCAGCAGTTTTATTTTACTTTGCTTTTGGTGTTCGTAGTTTTGATCGTCAATAGTTTTCTTTTTCGTTTGGAGCCGGCGTGTAGTTCTTGATTTTATTTGTTTTATTTATTTATTTATTTTTATTAGATTTTATCATGACCTATCTTAGATTTATTTTTGTTACTAAAAATATCATGTGTAACTAATTTCTAAAACTTGGGTTGTGGAATGAGATTTAATTTATTTTAGATTCTAGTTTGATGCAATATTTTGTTGTTGAATATTAATTTCACTAAGTTACTAGTCAAATTTAAATAGAAAATAGATTGCGGCTCTTGCTCTTGTTTTGTTGTTGACGTAAGGCACAACAAAAGCTTGAAATTATCAAGGCTTCTTTCGATTGATTATAAATTTAAGTTTGGCTAGTAAATTAGGGAATATCTTGAGAAAATATTGCAAAAACTTGAGCTTAATTTCTTATCTTCCGAATATCAATACCTTGACTGGATTGTTAATCGAGAAATTATCTAGAATTCAAAATAAAAAGAATCTCAAACCCAACCCAAGTGTTTGTTAATTTGCCCTTTTTTTAGAAACTCTAATTTCCACTTTGATTATGTTTTTTGCATAGCATTTTAATTTTATCTCTCATACTCGATTCATATGTTACTCACAAATCCCTTATACGCTTTGATAACCCATTGTCCCTGTGGAATACGATCTTGGACTTATCCTTGATACAACTTGACACTTCTATACTTGGAAGCACATTCGAAACTGAGTCAGTCTAATTTGTGTAAGGTGTAAGCCTGTAACATGTGTGAGGACAACACTTTAGTGTACAGTGATCCAATACACATTTTATTTTCGTTTGGTTATGTATTAACCTCTTATTTCATTATAATGCATAAATAAGTATGTATAATGTGTTCTTTTTAATCTAAACTACCCAAGTTCCGTGCTTATTTAATACATTATTTCAACTCCATCAGAGGTGTTGACATAGCATGGTTTATTGGCCAAAATGTCAAAGTGCAGATTTGCTACCTTAGAAGTAGCTTACTCAGTACATGTAATTTTAGCAGTGGAGTTAAGGCTAATCTAGACAAACTGCAAGTAGTGGAAGATTAGCCATTTCCTACTTAACTAAAGTCTCTAAGAGGGTTCCTTGGATTCAAAGGGTACTATAGAAGATTTATTAAAGTGTATCGCAGCCTTGCAGCCCTCCTGAGTCACTTGTTAAAAACTGATTAGTTTGTATGAAGTGAGGAAGCTAAAGGGCCTTTCAAAATTTAAAGAAGGTAGTGATGAGGCCTCTAGAGTTAATTCTTCTAGATTTTTCTCTACCCTTCATGATAGATTAAATAAATTAAATGAATAGCATTTTTCTTCCATAAATTTTGACTGACCCCTTTACTGTTGATTATCTAATTAACACTTCAATAAATTTTTTAATTATAATTATATTAATGATATTACTAACTTAATACTCAATACTCAGTAGTATGTGTCGGAATAATGATAGTTAATACATAATGGCCTATATTAAATTTTTAATATTCTATCTATGGTCAATGAATTATTGGTCCATGGATATTTTATACTTGTAACTTAGGTATCTGACAAAAAATGTACCTAACTGTTTTAATTAGGTGTAGATACTAGGTGACTAGAGTATGTATCATTGCATATAATGTTATGATTTATCGTATAATATATTAGTTAATTATCAATAGCATATTAGTTAATATTTAATATTATATTTAACATAATTAAGTTATACAACTACTATATAAAATATTATTTAAAAAATAATTAAAAATATATATATATATATTAGTCGGCCCGGTCCAAAAAATCCATAACCCTAGGCTGGACCAAAAACTAAACTTTTGCAAACTAATGTGTTGAGATGGGACCATTAGTGTTATTGTTCCGGCCCGGATCGGTTAACTTACAACTGTCATTTTGTAAGAGAGAGGAGAGGAAAAGAAGGAGAATGGGGTATTAGGTTTGACATCCCAAGGCCACGGCAATTTAAGGGATGAGCTAGTTTTTTCCCTAAGGCTAGGTACGAACTGGTCACTTTTAGCTGGAGTGCACTGAACGGATTCTCGTAACCAGCCTAGTCCGGATGGTAATTCCATTTATTTGCAACGACTTTTGACTCATTTCAAATAAGTTTCTTTGCAAGGATGAAAAATTGTTGCAAATACTAGGGGAGGGATTTTTCACCTCGGATCGGATCGAATAAAAAATTAAAAAATACATATTATTTATATAGATAATTGTATTAATTACTTATATATATATATATATCACAATATTACATAACTATTATATTCTTTAATGTATAAATATAATATAGAGTACTAGTATATATTAATATATTAACATATTATAAGAGTTATAGTATAAATTATAGTATATGTATAAATTTATAATAGTATTAATATAGTTAACTTAATATGTTAGTATTAAATCACTATGTCTACATAGAGTATTATTTAATATAGTATTACTAATTTATCACTAATATATAGTATATTAGTAATACTACTAGTATAGTTATTAGTTATAGTATTGGTACTAAGTCTATAACTATATATATTTAAATCAATGTATTATTATATTCTTTAATGTGTAACTATAATATATAGTATTAGTATATATTAATAATTGTACAATTTATTATGTAATTCTCATTTAATAATTCACTTAATTTTAATTTAGTATTTTAAATAATTATCGATTTAAAAAAAAAGATAAAAAATGGTTAGACCGACCGATAACTACCGATCCCTAGGAATGTTCTGTTCGAAAAAATGATTTCGGTCCATCACTCGGACCAGACCAAATCGTATTCTCCCCAAGCAAATACCCATTATTTGCAATGAAACATTTAATTTGTTGCAATTAAATACTTATTTTCAAGGAATTTTAACTTTTTATAGGAAAAAAGCTTGTTATTTGCAACGAGTTTGTACTTGTTGCAAATAGGTTTTGAAAGAATTTAAAAAGAAAAAAAGAAAAAATCCCAACCCAGTCCCATTCAAATGGCTTCTTATACCCAGCTCAGTCCGAAAGGGAATATCACTTAATTGCAAGGATTTAAGTTATCGTTGCAAATGCCTACACATGAGTATTTGAAAAAACTTGTTATTTGCGATAAAAGGAAGAGAACCATTGCGAATAGTACACACTCATTTGCAAGAATTTAATCTTTCATCGAGAAAACTTGTTATTTGCAACTAGTTTTGACACGTTGCAAATAAGAATATATATATATATATATATATATATTACCATTTGCAACGACACTTAACAGAAAAATTTGTTATTTCCAATGACTTTTGACCCGTTGCAACAAAGAGTATATATATGGGAAAATTTTGTTATTTGTAATGAGTTTTGACCAATTGCAAACAATCAATATATATATATATATGTATTACCATTTGCAACGACAATTATTTCATTGCAATTACATACATAGTTGTAAGGATTGTAATTTTCGTTGGGAAAACATGTTATTCACAACAAGTTTTAATTCCTTATGAATAAGAATATGTATGTATGTATGTATGTATGTATGTGTATGTATTACCAATTGCAACGAATACAATTAGTTGGAAATGTGTATTTTTATTTGCAACGACATCTTCGCTGGAATTGTTAAAAATATCAATGAAAATGACCTTTTATTATTATCCAGCTCACTGTTCATAGTTAACACCAGTGAGAATTTATTGTTGCAAAATTTTCATTATTAATTTATTGGAGCGGATAAACTAATATCCACTTGTTTATAATAGAAAATGCTACTCTTTCCGCTGGTAGCTCCTGCTGGTTTTTTTTATTTATTTAATAATGTTGTCAATTTTTTTAAAAAATTTAAAAAATACATGTAAAAAATAAAGAAAACATAAAAAATAAACTAATGGAAGCCCCTCGGGAGCTCCAACGGTGGCTGTATAGCCACCCATCTAAATGACTTGTTGAATACAAGAAGGAACATGGTCCCACCAAACAATTAAGTCATCTACATTCCTTGCATTTCTAGTAAGTTTGGGAACAACTGCATTAGAATATCTGTAAACGTGATGAATTGAGCAAATCTGAAACTTTTGCATTAACTATTTGATATCTGCAACAATATTACCCAATAAGGAACTAGAGATTCCTGAGTCTTGTATCTTTAACCATTAGAAGAGAGTCACTTTCAATGTGCAATTATTGTAGGCCAAGATGAATACATAAGGACCTCATCTAAACTGTTTCTAAGAACCAGACCAACCCCTGCACTACCTTGTTCATGGAACATAGCCCCATCCACATTAAGTTTAAAAATACCCTGCGGAGGAAGTTGTCATTTGATACTTTTGTTGATGTTGCCCTGAGGAACTCCCTTGACTATCTTGAAAGTTTTCTAAAGACTCAAAGCTTGTTTAAACACTTCCTCTGTTGAAAGTTGTTTATCTTCAAAAAGCCATTGGTTCCTCCTAAACCAGCAGCCCCATGCTAACAAGAAAAACAATTCCAAAGCTTCCTTTTTATTGCATTCTTGCACATGTCTAGTGATATACATAAAAGGTATGTTGGAAGCTTAAATATGTAAATTAGGAAAATACTTGTTCCAGCTTTCTAACAAATGTGGACATTGGTACAGTACATGAGTATTGTCTTCAATAGTCTTTGAACATAGTTGGCAGACATCATCATCCATTACTTGCCTCTTTTTTAGACTAAGCTTTGCAGGAAGCTCATCCCTGCATGCCTCCAAGCAAAGATTTTCACTTTGTTAGGAATACTTAGTTTCCAAATGCTTCTCCAAATTTGTTTTTGTCTACTAGAATTTGAATTTTTTGTAACACCCGTCCTTGTAGTGGGTCATTGTCAAAATAATTTTAATAAAAATTGACGGATTACAGTTCCTTTTAAATTTTCTTTTCCTTTCATGCCAGGATACAAAAGACTTCATGTTATGAATAAAATTTATTTTTCTTAATTAAAAAGCTTACAGCGGAAAACATTAATTTTATAATAAAAGCTTCTTGTACAAAATATTTTGCCTAGGCTTTCGTGCTCTTCTCTTTGGGCTGTGCCCATCCTAACCTGTCATAATCATCTTGTTCTTGGGACGGCACACATAAAAACTAAAATGAGTCGATGACTCGTAAGCATTACTTCATACAGTTAAAATATAATAATATAGGTTTTCAATCATGCATTCATCACTCCATACATACATATCGTACTTATGGCCATTTAGTTCGTTTAAAAAATGTTGCGAGGTGATGTTTTTCTTTAAAATTGTGCTTTCTTCTTTAAAACAGTTCCCCACGCTTCGATGCCTTCATTTCTTAAAGAGTCTTTTCATGCATTCATTCTTTTACATACATTCATGCATTCATCTTTTCTTACGTACATTCATGCATACATGCATTCTTTCTTAACATGCATACGTTTTTTTCTTATCACTTTCATTGGCCGTTGCACACTGTTGCACCCCGTGTGCTGGGGTTAGCGGTCTTTTGGACCTGATTTCGCCCGTGGCTACTGGTTGGGAATCCATTCCGCAAGGGTGCAACACTTTCCTTTACAGTCCTTCAGTCCTTTACAGTTCTTATAGTCCTTTCTTACAGTTCTTATAGTCCTTTCTTATAGTTCTTTACAGTTCATACTATTCTTTAGTTCATAAAGTCATTAAAAAAAATAGTTTTCTTGCTTTTCATTTGAAAACATGAGTAAAAGTCTTTTATGAAAAAAAGTTGTTTTAAAAGAGGTTTTTCTTTTCGCAAAGGTCATTTTAGAAAAAAACAGTTTTCTTTCATTTGCATCTTTTGAACGTCTGTTCTTGCATCTTTTAAAGCTTCATTTCGTTTCCTTTCATGAACATACGTGCAATACGTACCACTTATAGCATCCATCTACATGCTTACACGTACGTACTTTGGGTGCGTGAAAAGGGGTTGCTAAGGAGGGTCGCTACATACTTATACTTGAAAACTAAAGTTTCGTTTCCTTTTTCGTAAAACATGTCTCGTAGAGAAATGTTTCATTTTCCTTTTAGAGAAAAGATTTTGTTTTCTTCTTCGTTTATATAAGAAAACTCTAAAAGAGTATGAACGCAATACTTACCTAGACTTCATGCCATACTCATTTCATGCAGTTCATTCATGTGTGTGTCATATGGAAACCTACATGCATACACATAACCTTATGTCATAATCTATCAAATGCATAAGCCACTATACTAAAAATCGAACTATGCCTCACTTGGAATACTCTCCATCCATCTCTGGGCTCTTACGGGCCATTTACTATGCTAAAATCTTTGGGGTCTTATTCCGTGATTCACCTTAGGGTTAAGACACTAAGACCTCCGTCTCATTCTTCCCGTCTCATTCTGTTATTTCCATATTTTGACGCATAATTCCGACTGACAGAGTCACGCGTTCCAACCTTAGACGATATACTCATCACTACCTTCATGTATCTTGGCGCATACTAAATCCTTATTCCCATCCAGATAGGCTATATGAATTTAAGCCAACTCTGGGGCTACAATATCATGTAACCATACTGAGGACAAATTACCCCATTATATATGGTGAACCTGTCCGGCACACGTGTCTCGCCAAAGGCACATGTACCCTGTCCCTTTTATCACCTAAGAGCAACTTATAATTCCAAATGAATGCTGGCTTGTATAAACAAGCTCCATACTCTGATACCAACTTGCTCAGACTCGGTCGATAGGACTCTTCCTTCTTCCCGACCCTATGCAAGTTCATACAACATTTAACAAGAGGACTGCATCCAAAATGCACCTCCGTCACTTCACGTAGCTCGAGACCAAATCTCAAGTTACGGCACAACGCCCATCATGCTTCCGTTGCACTCTCTAATACTTTTCCACCACTTCCATATACTTTTAGCCATAGTCAACCACAAGGTGACACCCGTCACCTTGGATTACAGGCCGCATTACCACTGCTTTGGGACACTATTACCCAGTTCCTAATACTTAACAAGAGGACTGCATCCACAAATGCCCCTCTGTCACATCAAGTAGCTCAAGACAAATTCTCGAGTTATAGCACGATGCCAATCAGGCTTCCGCTGCACTGTCTGATACCTTTTCACCACTTCACACATACTTTCAGGCACAAGTCAACCACAAGGTGACATCCGTCACCTTGGACTACAGGTCACATCACCACTGCTTCGAGACACTGTTATACAGTCCCTGACCCTACACCATACACTCTACGCTTTTCTGCTAAGCCATCCAACCCTTCATGACATGTCGTCTGGTGTATCATGACATAGCACAGAGTACACTCACGTGAACTCTCTTCCATCCACACTACGACACACATCGCTACCATGCAAGCCTCACGGTGCATTTCTACACAACATGGATTATGCACCACGCGTACTCCCTTTACTACATCACTTATTACCACGACGCACATCGCACGGTTTATCGCTACACGACACAAAGCACATGCCATGTATACACTCTTCATTTTACCCCACACATCACTACGACGCATGTCACACAGTGCGTCGCTACACTACATAGAGTATGCTCCACGCGTACTCCCTTCACACTTCATGCTGTATCACAACTATGACATCCACCTCATGCCCATACTCACAACACAATCCACAACACTATATAATCAAGCCCAACACTTCACAACTACACAGCAAACTCAACAATTACTAACTACACAGTCTACAGTTCAACCAACCAACTAATATAAATATAAATAACTAGAGATAGAGGGTTATACCATCAACGAAATAACCCGTGCGTTGCTCGCTACCCGTCACGATCAAGACGTCAAAGGAGTTGTACGTGGTGGTTAACACAGTGTACAGTGGCTGTCCACCATGCAAAGTGGCGGTTTGGGCTTGAGAATAGCTAGGCGTGGTCTTGGAAAGGCTCAAGGTGGCCTCGTGGTGGTCAGAGGTGGCAGAGCACGACGTCATCATGCAGTGAACAGTGCATCCAAAAAGGAGGGAGGATGCTTGAGGTGGAGGATGGCTTTGGAACTTCATGGGAAGCTAGAGAGAGGTAGAGGAAGATGTGGTGGAGCTGTGGTGGCTGGGCAGTGGCTCACGGTGGCGGATCGGCCAATAATGGTGCAATCCATGCCTTGGAGAGTGAGGGAGAGTGAGGGCAGTACAAAGCTATGTTGGGCATGAAAATGGTTGGGGAAGGTCATGGTGATGAGAGGAACAAGATGGTGGTGGTGAGACGCCATGGGTAGCCATGCACGACATTGCAGCCGAACGTGTGTAAGTGTAAAGACCCATTGGAGAAAGTGAGAGATAGGGGAAATGAGGACATGAGAAGGAAGCCCATGATGTGGTGGTGTTGGTGGAAGTGCTTGGTGGCCATTTTGGCTGTGTATGGCGGGGCTAGGAGGAGGAATGAGCTCCAAGACCCATTCGGTTAGAGGAAGAAAGGGAGAGAGAGGGCTGCCGGTGTAGCTCACCATTAGTGGATTAGAGCTCACCAGTGAGAGAGGAACACGCCGGTGGTGGAGGGGAGGCATGGCAGCTGGAGGTGGCGCCAGCTGGAGGAGATGAAGGCTGGCATGGTAAGGAAGAGCAGGGGCATGTTGGGCATGGGGAGAGAGAGAGGAGAGAGAAGAGAGAGAGGGAAAAGAGAAAAGTGAGGAGGAAAAGAGAGGGGCTTGGATATTTAATCAAAGACCTTCGTTTTGGGATCCTCAAAATGATCTAACGATGAGTTTAAATACTGATTTGAAAACACGTAAATGTTTTATTTAAACTAAAGTTTAAAATAAAACATTGAGATGAATTAAGATAGAAATATTATTTTATAAACTAAAGTTTATAAAATAATATTTCTTCACCATTATTTAAAATGATGAAGTATCGTTAATTATTCAAAGAGAATAAAATCATTTAAATTAATTTAGAGTTTTCAACGTGAAGTTAAATATATTAATATTTTAAAATGACTAAAATATTTAATTTAAATAATTATCCATAATTATAATATTTTTAGAGCTCATTAAAATATTATAATTGTGTTATCTTAAAAATAAGTTTATCTAATAATACTGAAAATATCACATATAAATATTTTCATAATATATTTAAAATATCCGTAAGTTTTAAAATATCTATCTAGCTTTGAAATCTGTTTGATAACTTTGAAAGCACGACATCGAGGTACGGCACGTAGGACGAGGCTCAGCACATAAATCAAAATTTGGCACGTAGAAGAAGGCTCATAATTAAAGAAGAAAAAAGAATGAGTAGATATCACAGTTTTCCCTTGTGAACCATTGGCCTCCACATTTCTAAACAACCTATAAGCACTTCTGACGTTGAAACTACCATTTTTCTCTAACTCCCAGATCATTTTATCTACACAGCTTGATGGGCTGATGATTAGCTTGAGAACCTCATCTACTACTGCAGGGAGGAAGCATTTTTCTAACTTTAGAAACATTCCACCATCTACCATGTGGAGCAATTAAGTCCTTCACTTTGTCTCCAGGCTCCATAGGCTCCCCTTCCCTCATATGCATCTTAAGTTCTCTAAAATCTGGGATCCAACAATCATTCTATATGTCTATATCTTCCCCATTGCCTACTCACCATCTGCAACCTTAAGACAATTTAGTCTTGACAAACCAAATACCCTTCCATGCATAAGAATAGTTATAGCCCAGCTTAGCATCAAGGAATCTGTCATGAGGGAAATATCTAGCTTTGAAAACCTTATGCAATAAACTATCTCAATGTGCATAAGCCTCCAACCTTACTTTAACAAGAAGTGCATCATTAAAGATTCTAAGATCCTTGAAGCTCATGCCACTTGCACCTTTAGTGTCACATATTTTCTTCTAGCTCACCTAATGAATTTTCTTTTCCTACTTTTTTTGATCCTACCAAAACTTTGCAATCATTTGCTCTAGTTTAATGCACAAAGAAGCAAGGAACTTAAAACAGCTCATCGAGTAAGTTGGGATGGATAGGGCAACAACTTTGATGAGGACTTCTTTACCACCTTGTGATAGGAGCTTCTCCTTCTAATTTTGTGATTTTTGCCAAACTCTATGCTTGATATCCAAAAAAGCTTTATGTTTATATCTTTCAATGATTGGAGGGAGGTGACTCAGCTTATAATGTTGTCTTCCAAGCGTAGAAGCTGTCAAAGTAATACAAGGGTAAGTCCCAAGATCGAATTCACAGGGACAAAGGGATTATCAAAGCGTTTGTGAGATTTTCTTTGTGTAAAAGATGTATCGATTATGAAAGATGAAAATTGATGTGGATCTATATTTCTAAAATTACCAAAACTAAGAGACTTAGAGAAAGTGTGTAGCAAATGAATTAAACTTGCAAGAAACAATAAAACAAACACTTGGGTTGGCTTTGAGATTCTTTTTATTTCGGATTCTAGATAATTTCTCGATTAACAATCCAGTCAAGGAATTGATATTCGGAAGATAAAAATTAAGCTCAAGTTTTTGCAATATTTTCTCAAGAAATTCTCTAATTTACTAGCCAAATTTATATTCGTAATTAGTCGAAAGAGGCCTTGATAAATTCAAGCTTTTGTTGTGCCTTACGTCAACAACAAAACAAGAGCAAGAGCCGCAATCTATTTTCCATTTGAATCCGACTAGTAATTTAGTGAAATCAATATTAAACAAAAAAAAAAAAAATATTGCATCAAACTATAATCTAAAATAAATTAAATCTCATCCCACAACCCAAGCTTTAGAAATTAGTTACACATGATATTTTTAGTGACAAAAATAAATCTAAGTGAAACCATATCAAAAACTAAAAAAATATAAATAAACTTTAGAATGAAATAAAAATAAAAAGTCTATAATATCAGCTCGAAGAAATAAGACAAACTAAATTAAAGAAATAAATAATCTACGAAAACTAAAACAAAACCGCCACGCTAACAAGCATAAAATTAATATTGCGAAAAAAAAAAAGAACTAAAGTTGCCGTGCTCTAAATTAACAAAACTAAGAAGTAAAACTCAACTTCAGATGCCGAAAATGAAAAGAAGAATAAATAAAATAAATGCTAAACAAAAGAACTAAGAAAAAGACCAACTCAAAGAAATCCAAATGCTGAACTAAAAACCAGCAGAAACTTTGAACGAAAAGGAAAAAAAAATAATAATAAACAGCCTAGTTCTGCTGCCCTCCATCCGAAGAAAAAAAAATAATGAAAGCCTCTTCCCTTACGTCCAAACTCCCTCCAAAACAGTCCATAAAAACTAGTTTTTATAAGTGTTGCCCGTGTGTTTCATTTCCTGAATGTGCTTTACTTTTTTTTATGCATGTGTTTTCTACACTTTCTGCTGCTTTTTTTTTGTGTTGCTGTCCGTTGGTGGTTTGAGCTGCTTTGCCGAGTGACTTTCTGCTTTCTGCATGTTGTAAGTTGCTGTCCGCGTGATGCTGCTGCTTTTCTTCTTTTGCTTTTCTGCATGTTGTTTCTATTTTCTGCATGTGCCTCTTGTTTCTATCCGTGTGATGCATATGCTCCAGCTGTGAGCTTCACTTTCTGCATGTGCCTTCTATCCTCTGCATTGAATTATTTTCTGCAACTTTCTGCCTGAGTTTCTGCTGCTGTCCGAGTGTGAGTGGTTTTTTCTGCATGTGTTTTGCTCGAGTTCCAGCCGTGTGAGTGTTTCACTTTCTGCTGCTGCTTCTTCTATTTTTTCTGCATTATTTTTCTGCTTTTCTGCATGTGTAGTGCATGTGGCAGCATGTGTTTCTTCAAGTGCTTTTTTTTCTGTTTTCTGCATGTGCCTCTTGCCGTGTATGCTGCTGCATGTGCACTTCCAGCCGTAGGTTCCATTTTCTGCATTGAAGTGCTTGTTGTTGCAAGTGTGCCGTGGGCTGTATGTTTCCAGGTTGCTTTCATGCATGTGTGCTGAGCTTTCCTTCTGCATGTGTTTCCATGATTTGCTAAGTGCCGTGAGCTGCATGTGCTGAGTTGATGGTTTCTGAATGAGTGTTCTTCTGCATGAGTGAGTTGCTGTCCACGTTAGTCTGCATGTGTTTTCAAGCCGTGAGTTCCAGCATGTGTGATGTGGGTTGCTTCTCTTTGGATTTCCTACATGTGCATTTAAAAATGTATTTCTTTTAAAGGCAAATATAGAACTTTATGTGTATAAAATATTGACATCAATTAATTTGACATTCAATATTAGAATTTGATGCATAATTAAGTGTTCAATCCCTATTTGATAAAATAAATCACTCATTTAAACAACTTAATCATGCAATTCTAACCCTTTATCAGGAGGCCTAGATACTTATCATATTGCTAGAATTCTTGAATGTCCCAATAAGAAAGGATCTCCTCTTTAGTATGTTAGTGTTCATTTTTGCTAAAAACCATGGAAGTCTTATCTCTATTTATTCTTTGACCTGAGGTCCTCTCATAAGTCTCCAAGAATCTTTGCACAACTGCATCTTCCATGAGTGTTGCTTTACAAAAAAGCATACTATCATCTGCAAATAGAAGGTGGCTTACCAAAAGGGCTCCTCGATAGATTTTAATGCCTCTTATAAGTCTAGAATGTTCAGTTTGATGCAAAAAAGAAACCAAAACTTCAGTGCAAAGTAAAAATAGGTAGGGAGATTGACTCCTCTGGTTAGAATAATAGGCCCCATAGTTTCCCCACTGACAAGAATTGAGAAGGACACTGTCTTAACACAAAGCATGATCTGCACCATGGCATCTTCTAGGTAATTCCATTAGAACCTATCATAGGTCTTGCTCATATCTAACTTTAACGATATAAGCCCCTCTTTCCCTACTCTTTTTTTCCTAAAAGAATGTTGATTGAGTTGAATTGTTGCATATTAAGTTAAATTAAAAGTCTTACATAAATAAACCTGCCTAGGTGCAAGTTACAATTATCCTTCACATGCTCTGCTAGGGTTTCCTTGTGCTTGCGGATCCTTCATTTGGTTCGCTTCCACGCTGGTGTGGCTGCATGGCAGCTGCTAACTGCCATGCCACTAACCAACTGACTTATGCTGATCTAGTTGCTGTGATTTCGCAACCCATTCCTGATATCACAGTTGCTCCTCGTGCGCCTAAGGTCATGGATGGTGAACTTTTCTTCCAATTTTGAAAGAAGAAATAACTCAATCGGCTGAACCTTTTTGCTTCTCCATCGTCTTGAAGTTCCTTCAATAGAGACCCTTTCTAGACGCAATCCATGCCTTTATTCACAGTTTTTGGGGGTCTGTCCTCTACTCCAGTGGTTTCCTCCATAAAACTTCCCTGCATTGTGTTTGTAAGGTTGGCTACAGAGGTTGACTTCATGAAAGCTCTGTCTCGTGAGTCATGTGAAGTGAATGGAGTTGCTTACCATGCATTTCATTGGACTCCAGTTTTCAAAGAGGAGCAACAACCATCTAGCATTCCTGTGTGGATTTTGTTGCCAGGTTTGCCTCATAACTTCTATCAAGAGTCATTCCTTTGTATTTTTACGACACTATTGGTCGGTTTATTCGCCGGGACAATCAGACTCACTGTGTGACTTGGACGGATGGCACTAGACTTTGTTTGGAGATGGATGCTGCCAAGGAACCTGGAACCTATCCCATATTTCTAGATTGGTCCTCCTAGATTGCCAACTAGTCGGAAGCAGGAGGTCCTCTATGAGACTTTGCCTGCATATTGCGGAAAATGCAAAGAGTAGGGGCACAACTCCAAGACCTACCATGTGGGGAAATCTATGCATGGTGAGAAAAAGCATTATCATAAGAAAGATGAGCCAGTTTCTGGTGAAACCAATTCTGGAACCATGCAAGCTGGCGATTCGACGTTAAATCCTATAGAGACAATCTCTGAGAAAGTGATTGCTAAATCGGATAGTGCACCATCTGAAAAACCTATTATCAATGCATCCCCGTCCTCTTCTCAGGAAATAAATATGAAGGATGTTGCAGTGGTCAATGCTGGGGGGGTGCTTGCGTCTAAGGAGGATACAGGTACTCTCTAGAATCGGGATCAAATTGCTGCTTTTAATTTTACAGAGCTTAATACTCTGGTTTCGGAGGATCCTGTTAATATTGATATGGAACCCGACACATGTTTGGATGAAGTGCCTTTGAATGAGAACCCGGTCTCTCAGCTTGATGATGTTGTTTAAGAGCCTGACCCTGATATTCCCCCTAAAATTCTTCCCCAAGATAAAGAATACCACTCTAAAGTTGAAGGTAAAACCAATAAGAAAAAATATAAAAAAAAATTTGTGAAAGTAAGGAGTTCCATTTGGGTTCTTGCCTGATCTTTTACCTCGTCTCCATGATTGACCCTCTCCTTGTTTGGAATGTCCATGGCATTGGTACTTTCAAGCATCGTTTAAAGACTTTAGTTAGCAAGTTCCAACCTAAGATTGTGGCTATTTTGGAACCTTTCCAAAATTCTGACAAAGCTCTCTAGTTGATGCATTCTTTAACTCTTGATTATTTTATTTCTAATGCGGTCGTTGGTGGTAAAATTTGGATTTTTTTGGGACAATGCTATTGATATTCAAGTGGTACGGATATGTTTGTAGTTTATTTCCCTTCGTGTGAATACAGGGTCTTACCAATTTTTATGTAATATTATCTATGCTAAGTGTAGCATGCATGAGCGGAAAAGCTTGTGGGAGGATGTTAGTTCTCAGTTGATGGGTTCAGAGCCTTGTCTTTTTGCTGGTGACTTTAATATAATTCATAGTAATTCAGAGAGAAGAGGTGGTTGTCCACGATCCCTTTCTGTGATGGAAGATTTCAATGCCTGGTTTCACCAGGGTGGTTTGGTTGAAATGAAATCGATGGGTAGTACCTTTTCTTGGTGCAATGGTTAGTCGGGTCTTGCTCGATCTTGGACGAAGTTAGATTAGGTATTTATGGATGTTTCTTTGCTCTCTTCTTTTTCATCTGTCGTATGCTCTTATCTTCCGAGAACTACATCTGATCACTCTACTATGGTTATTGAATTCAAGATGGACCTTTTCTCTTACGGCCCCCTCGCCTTTTTGTTTTCAACAAATGTGGGTGGGTCATCCGCAGTTTTTGGAGTGTGTTCGTTAGGCTTGGTCTGAGTGTATCGTTGGTTAGGGGGTTAATAAGTTGGTGGCAAAGTTGAAGAAAACTAAGATTTCTTTTCGTGAATGGAACAAACAAGTTTTCGGTAGAACCACTATGCATATTAATTTTCTTGAGAGTCACATTGAAGAGCTTGAAAATAAACTTCATCTAAGCTGGGATGAAGAGACAAATAGGGATCTTCTTTTCTCGTCTGCAAAATTGGACAATTGGCTTCGCCGTGAAGATACAAGATTGGCCCAAATGTCTAAGTTAAAATGGCAAATGGAAGGTGATCATAACATGAAATTTCTCCATGCTTGCCATGCCAATAAACGACGCAAACGAGTGGAAATGAGGCCTTTGAATGGGGTTGTTTTTAATTTTCCGGAGAGTCTTCATCAGGGGGCTGTTGAATTCTTTTCTAATTTTCTACAATGGGTGTTGACTAGATCATTACCTAATTTGTCGTCTATTATTTCTCCTATTATTTCGGACATTGAGAATTCAAGACTGTGCTCCATTCCTTCTATAACTGAAGTCTTCTCAGCTCTTTCCTCTATCCCTTCTAACAGTACTCAGGGTCCTGATGGGTTTGGCTTGGGTTTTTCAAAAGTTGCTTGGAGGTGGTGAGAGAAGATGTCTTGGAAGCCATTTATGAGTTTTTTGTTTCTAAACAGCTTTCGAGATTTTTTACAGCTTCTTATCTAGTCTTAATTCTGAAGGTTGATACACCTTCTGGTTTTGATAAGTTTAGGCCTATTTGCCTCTACTCTATGTTTTATGAAATATGCTCCAAAATCATTGTTAATCGATTAACAAGTCTACTCTCACGTATGATTTATTGGGAACAAGGCGCTTTCATCCCGTGTAAAAGCATCTTTGAAAATATTAGTCTTACGCAGGAAATGGGTCATTCCATTAATAAGAAGGCCCATGGTGGTAATATCATGATTAAAGTGGATATGGTGAAGGCATATGATCAAGTGGGTTGGTCGTTTCTTCTAGAGGTTCTTCACTGCTTTGGTTTCTCTCCTCATTTTTGTGATCTTATCAGAGCTTGTATCTCGACTTCTTGGTATTCTATTATGATGAATGGCACTATCAAAGGTTTTTTTCAATGAGGCCGTGGATTGCATTTAGGAGATCCACTCTCACCCTATATTTTTATTATTGTACAAGAGGTTCTCTCTAGATTTTTTTCAATGAGGCCGTGGATTGTGTTAGGGAGACCCAATCTCACCCTATTTTTTTTTATTATTGTACAAGAGGTTCTCTCTAGATTGATCAAACAAAGTGTGAAGGCCAATAAATTTGGTAAATTTTCTAAGGCCCGAGGTACGCCTATAATTTCTCATCTTATGTATGCTGATGATGTGGTGCTCTTTTCCAATGGAAGCTCGAAAGCCATCAGGGAACTATTGGTGGTACTTGATAAATACGAAAGTTGATTGGGTCAATGCATAAATCAATCTAAATCTGCCATTTTTTGCTCTCAACAAATTCCCTTAGCTCGTAAGAGCTCCTTATTACGGAAGACAGGATTTTTAGAAGGATCTTTCCCCTTTAAATATCTTGGTGTGCCTATTATCTTGGGACAGCTCAAACAGGTGCATTTGGAAGATATGGTGTCCAAAGTCCAGAAGAAAATATCAGGGTGGAAGATGAAACTTCTTTCTACAGGTGCAGACTTATTTTACAATGGCATGTTCTTTCTAGTATGACCCTTCATCTCTTTGCTGTTTTATAGGTACCGCAATCCATTATCAAAACTCTCCATCATATGATGAGCACTTTTTTCTGGGGGGGAGGCAAATGGTAAAGGTAAGAAAAAATGGGTGGCTTGGAAATCTGTTTGCTGCCCGGTTGAGTAAGGTGGATTGGGTCTAAGGCATCTTGATGATATGCAACAAGCCCTCCACACTAGATTTTGCTTGGAATCTTCTTCAAGGTAACTCTCTATGGGCAATTTTTTTAAGGGCAAGTATGTGGGTGCTAAGTGCTAAGCCTTGGTCCGTCACTAATTCAACAAGGGGTACAAGGTTTTGGAAAATGATTGCTAAAACCGTTTGTTTGGTCTAGAATAATTCTAAATGGTGCCTAAAGGAGGGCAATGTTTTCTTCTAGTATGACAAATGGCGGGATCGTGGCCCTGTAGTTCATGATATGCAAATTGTGGGTAATCCTTTTCTTAAAGTTAAGGATTGCAAACTATCAAATAGTTAGGATGTGGATCTTATTCTCCAGTTAGTGGGCCTAGACAATTTTGATAGCATTTTAGAGGATATTTGTAAGAACAAACAGGGTTTGGATGTGTTGATCTAGACCAAAAATGATAACGGCATATTTTCTACCAAGTCGGCTTGGGATGGTGTTCGTATCAGGGGTGGCACTCTTGAAGGGCATTCTTGGATGTGGCATAAGAGTCTTCCTCCTAAAATGTCCATCAATATGTGGAAAGCATAGAATCTGGCCTTGAGTGTGGATCGTCATCTTCGCTGCATTGGAATTCCTATTATTTCTCGTTATGATTGTTGTGCTAACGGTGCTATTTTTGGTATTCCGATTGGCTGTAATTGTAAGACATGGTGCAGACTTGGTTTTGCCGTGTGAACTCATCGTCTCAAGTTGGCATAATTGTGGGGATTATGCCTATTGTTCTTACTTGGAGAATCTAGAGAAGGTGCTATTTGGCACGTATGGAGGGACACTTTGAATCTTCCACATATATTATTCGTTCTGTTCATCGGTAGATTAGTCCTATATGTCGTGATATGCATAATAGTTCTCATATCTCTTGTTTTGATTTGCAGGTACTACAGAGTTTGCATGTCTAGCTTGTGTTCCCTCCCATTCGGCGTTGTAAAGCTATTGCTTGGCAACATCTAGCGGCTGGTTGGTTTAAACTAAACACAGATGGTAGTAGTTTGCGCAACCCAAGCGCCTCAGGTGTGGGTGGGATTATTAGAAATGATCATGGTACTTTAATTAATGCTTTTTCTTCTTTCATTGTTACAGGTTCTAATAATAAGGCTGAGCTCTTAGCTCTCCTTCACGGGCTCTAGGCTTGTAAATCTTTAGCTCACAATTATGTCGAAATTGAACTTGACTTTATGACTGTTATTTCTTGGTAGAGGAGTAAAAGCTATGGGGTGTGGTACCTGGAGGATTTATGGGAGGAAAGTTTTGCCATTACGAGGTCCATGACTTGCTTAGTTCACCATGTCTTTTGTGAGGGAAATAAAGCTGCAGTTGATTGGCAAAGCATGGGGCTTTTGGTGTTGATTTAGTTTTTTCCTACTTGTTGGAGACTCCCCGAGTGCTGCGAGGGATAATTCGCATGGATTACTCCGGGATGCCTTCGCTTCGGTTTAATTAGTTTCATTTTGTTTCTTTTTTTGCTTGTTGTTTTGTTGCTCCCTTTTTTTTTTTTTTTTTTTTTTTTCTATTTTGGTTGGTCTTTTTGGCATGCTCTGCCTTTTGTTATGTAAATCCCAAATGCTTGATAGTAACCACGATTTTCCTCCTCTACAAGTGAGGGTTATTAATAAAATTGGGGATGAGTCATTCTTGGACAAGTGGCCCTAACTCTTATTAACAAAAAATTAAAAAAAAAACTAATATATTTTAATTATTTCATGACAATATTATTAGTTTTAGGTGGAAAAATGGTTAATAGGCATAAATTCGAGTTGTGATTTACATTGATTAATATCATAATTTATGTTTAATTTTATAACCTATGATTTGATTGGGTAGTAATTCTTTACATGCACAACACGTTTTTAATATTCCATTAGTGCTTTTTATTTTTACATTTTTAATTTATTTTCTTCAGCATTTCCAGGAGGCGAATGAAGATTCCAGGGAGCTAGTTGCCTTTTTGATGAAAGGTGAAAAGAAGAGAGGACTTTCTTCTTTGGGGATTTTTTGCACAAGCTTTCAGGACATAGAGGTGTAGCAGGGGGTCTTATTGGTGATTATGGGAAGAAATGCATCACGAGAGGACTGAAAGATGCTGGCTTGGGAAAGAGAGCTTGACTTTTTCATCTGGGACGCTGGGTTATTTTTCGTGTAAGGCAATGGCTAGCTGAAAATGAGAGGTTTTTCTTTTCTTCGTTGGGTTTAGGAAAGGCATAGGGGCGACTTTCTGGGTTGAACCTAGGGACACGGAGAGAGTATTATTTTTCTAGGGGAAGGGATTTTACTTTTTGGAGAGGAAAAATAGAGCTAGACTGAAATTGATAGAGAGATTGAATGATGGGAACCATCATCCATTGACTTGATTTGATTTTCTTGGGTTTGTTTTTCCAATATTGTTATTGGATCTCAAATCGAGTTGATTGTGATTCTAATCACTGAATGCATGGGAGGACGAGCAGGGGAGGCATGAGAGACGAAGAGGAGCAGTGGCTTTCTTAGTCTGGGAGGAAACTTGTGAAAAGGAGAACCAAGGAGAGGCAATAAAAAGGGAGCATGAAAGTTGGGTCGAGTGAGACGCACTACAGCTGGGAGGACAAGATAAGAGAGAGAGGTTCTTTT
This sequence comes from Carya cathayensis, assembly GCA_011037825.1. NCBI lineage: Eukaryota > Viridiplantae > Streptophyta > Magnoliopsida > Fagales > Juglandaceae > Carya > Carya cathayensis. The sequence goes on from QGSO01000155.1 coordinate 428,794, forward strand.
CATGGAGATGCTGGACTGGACGAGAAGGACTGGGCAGTTTTCATTTTATTTTTCATTTTTAGTCGGTAAAGAGCTTTGACTTGGGCTCGACAACTTGGACTTCACGGAGGGGAGCTGCTTTTGAAAGAATTTTTGTGGAAAGAAAAGCACACTGGCTTCTGGAGCTAGACGATACAGTCTTCTGGAGCTTGAGCGACACAGGAGAGTTTTTCTGGGGAGCTTGAGGGAGACACTAGTTTTTGGAGCTACTGGGGACTTATAGATAGCAGAGGAGTCTTTTCTAGTATTTTTTGTGTGTTTATGGGAGACGAGAGAGAAAAGATAGAGGAGATATTTTTCATGTTCGGAGCTGGGGGGATTTAGGAAGAGACAGAATGGACTAGGTGAAAGAGAATTTATTTTTTGACGAGGCTTCTTGGACTCAAACAGGATAGAACATCCTGGGAGTTCTATATATTTATCTTAATCTATTGTGATTTTCAAATATATTGGATGCTTGAAAAATCTTTGTGATATTCAAACGGATTTGTGAATGTTTTAACCATCAATCGTTCATGCTTAATCATTAGTGACTATTTTTCTTGACCTTAAATGCTAAATCTTCCAATTAAACGGAATTATTATTCTAGTTTAATTAAAGTAAATTGATCGGAAACAATATGCTAAATTATTAGATGGATCCTCGAAACCTTAGTCGTTTTCCATATCAATTTATTTTATTATTATAGTTTTATTCTGTTACTTTAACAATCTTCATCTCGATAATTTTCTCTTTTATTTGATTGCATGTTCCTTTTAGTCATTTCTTTTCATTGTTTGATTTTATTTAACTTATCATATAAGTCAATACATGTGGATTTGACTCTGTTAGGTACTACAACACCTGTATAGTTGCAGGTAAAACTGCTCTTAATTTTCGGTACATTAGTTGAGTCAAAGTTTAGGCGCAACAAGTTTTTGGTGCCGTTACTAGGGATTGCCATGTGTGATAAGAGTTTTCTTTTAAAAAAAAAATTATAATTATCATCTTTTGCTAACTTTCTCTTACTTTTGCAGGTAAGATTTTTGTTTATTCTGTTGGGAAAAGGATTGAGTAGCATTACTTGCATATTCATATTATTTGGTAATCTTGTTCCCTTTCCTTTTATTTTCTTGCTTATTTTGCATTTAGTATTTAGAATAGAAGACTTTAGGTGGTGCATGCATTAATTAATTTTGAGACTTTTCCACACCTTTTAGTCTTTTCGGATATACTTGAGTCTCTATGATGAATGATCTCATGGCAACGTGGTCAAACTGGTAGGTTGAGGAAAGAGGAAATTGTTTTAGAACAATTGGTTGATAGGTTGTCTGGTCATTTAAAAAATTCTCATTCTGACACCTTGGTTGACAATCATAGTGTTCATAATGAACTTGAAAATGACAAAGCTGAAAATAATCCACCAATTAGGACTTTGCGTGAGTATTTGCAGCCAACAATTATTTTTCCTACGAATGTGGGGAATTTTGATTTAAAACCGAGAGTAATTCAGTTACTTCCCAAGTTCCATAGCTTGGACTCAGAAAGTCCTTAATTGAACTTAAAAGAATTTGAAGAGGTTTGTGCAACTTTTCAAAACCAAACTGTTAATGATGATATTACTAGATTAAAGTTGTTCCCATTCTCTTTGAAAGAAAAATCTAAAAATTGGCTTAATTCCTTGAGACCAAGATCTATTGCACATGGTAAGAAATGCAAAGAGAAATTTTGAAAAAGTTTATTCCTACTTATAGGACCAACACTCTTTGTAGAAAGATTATAAATTATTCTCAAAAAGAAAATGAGAAATTTTTTCAGTGTTGGGAGTGTTTTAAGGAATTATTGCTAACTTGCCCATATCATGGCAACTAGGGCTGCAAACGAACAGAGCCGCTCGTGAACAATTCGAGATCGACTCATATAAACTCGACTCGGACTCGGTTCATTCAATAAATGAGTTGTTCGTGAACACTAATATTGGTTTGAATATTAAACGAGCAAAACTCGTATAATCTCGACTCGACTCGTTTTGAGCTCGTCACAATGCTCGTAATATTTATATATATACTTACACATATTCTTTTATTATATATATTTTATATGCTGTATATATTATTTTTTATACTTTGTATTAGTATTATATGTTGTTATTTTAAGTTTATGTATAAGTAACATGTTTTATTATTTTACAATAATAATGTGTTAAAATTTAAGTTCATAAAAGAATTATTGAGTCAAATATAAAATGTTTATAAAAATAAACAACTCTAATTGATTGCGACACTTTCTTAACTAGTCCTATTTTGATTATTTGGCCATACTTAATATTATATTAAGGATAATTGAATAATATTAAATTCATAGCTTTATTATGTAATTTTTTAAATGACTTTAATGTATTAGGCATTCTTCATGCCATATGTATTGGAAAGTGACAATGGATCAATGTTACATTGATATTTGATAGGCTTAGATTTTAGTATGTGTATGTGGTTCATATCAAGTGAAACATCAAACATGTCACACCTGTATAGATAAAGCAAGGCTAGGGTTATAACTTACAACTTACATCTATACGGTTAGAATTATTATTATTTTTATTAGTTTGGGGGAGTGGGGTTCGAACTCCATACATCCATTTTGGAAGTTGGAATTATGCCAATTAGGCATAAATCCTTATGATGTAATCATGCAATCCTATTTTTCAGGTAATTTCGTGACGTTTTTTAACAACTTATTTGTGAGTATTACTACTTTCTATTTCCTACCATCTCGATTCTTTTTGCTATTCCTTTAAATTTTTTTATGTATTTCACTATTAGTAGTGACTAGTATGAAAATATATAATTTTTTAATTTTTTTCTTAGTGATTAAAAATAATAAAAAAATACTTGATAAAAAAAAAATCTCAATTATATTATAGTTTATAATTTATGACTCTATAGAATAATAAAATAGTACAATTTTAAATATATTATAATTTTTTCTTCTTTCCTTTCAGACTGTTTAGTTTGATTATTTCATTTCTTCTGATTTTTTACACAATTGCACAACTCCCACCAATTCCTTGGTGGGACGTTTTCGGCTTGAGAAGATGGATATGTAGGATAGCCGTCAGCCAAAATTAGAATTTGAAGGGATGAAGCGTGTTCGATACACAAGATATACTCAGACTAGGCGTGTTCCAGTCCTTTCCATACAACTCCTTGCCCCATGCTTCAGCCCCTCTGCTTTCTTGCCCCATGCTTTAGTCCTTTAGCTTCCTCGACCGCTCCTTCTCACTACAGCTCTCACAATTTCGGAACATACCACTCTCTTCGACCAATATCCTTCTCTATGGGCTTCAAAAGGTAAGTTTCGGCTTGACCGATTTGTCTTCTTGTCTCAATGCATTTGATTTCTCCGTGGGAGCTAAATGGGTTTGAAATTATTATTATTGCTTCTGCTGTTGTTGTTTTTCTTCTGATGTAGGTTATTACCTCTACTACTATTGATTCGTTTGATTTCTGATTTTAACTAACTAGGATGAGAAGAAGTCTGTAATGAGACGAGAAGGATTTTTTTTGGCAGGTAGCTCGTTCCTCTCGTGATGAAAAATAAAGAGATGAGAAGGAATTTTTTTTTTAATCAAGTTTTTAGTTTGCTGGTTTGCGTGATGCTGGCACAAGGATTTTATTTTTATACTCACGGGTTTTGCTGGGAGAACTGGATTTTTTCTAAGCCAGTCAGTGTTTGAGAACTTGAGTATTTGAAGTGAATTCTGGTTGATTGATTTTGCTTGGTTTTGTCGATGAGAAAATCTTCACACAGGGTGTTCCAACTCAGACGCAGAAACTAAACTCTTTTGAAGAAGGAAGAAGGCATTTATTCAAACCGACGAATGTGGGGTATCCTTCAGACAATTGAATGAATAAAAATAAGATTTTCAATCCAATCAAGGAAATATTTGTTCAAACCGGCGCATTCATTGAATTCAACCCAAACCTCCTCTATCATAATGCCCTTCCCCATATTCAATATTATTTAAGAAGTAATGGCACGTCTCTAATGCATGTAAAGGCACCTCAATATGTGTCTAATGCATGTAAAGGCACGTCTCCAAGGATTTTTCTACACCCACATATGTGTCATTTGGGCTCTAAGCTGTGCTTATATGTGTTTGTACTTTGTATTGATCATTCCTTCTATTTTTTATATGTGTAAATTGAAAAAATTATTTCTTTTATTGGTAATTATGATTTATATATTTTCTTGGAGTACGTCTTTAATGCACGTTATCATTTCTTCTAGATTGGATGTGCTACTTACTTTAAATAGTGACGTTATCATGCAAGCTGTTACTTTGATTAAAGTAAGTAATAATCCTCTTAGTAGTTTTTTTATTTTTTATAGAAGCTTCTTTAGTGTATTTCTAACTTTAGCTGGTTGCATCTTTCTTTAGACATGTCTGAATAAGTACCAATTGTTGAATGCTCATCTGCAAGTCTATTGGTAGAGACTGAAGTTGATGGTATTATTGGTGGAGAAGAAAACCCAAGTGCCCCTATGGATCCCCAAAAATATGCATACCAAAAGAAGCCTAGGAAGAAAACTTCTGCCGTTTGGAAAGATTTTAAAATAGTGGAGAAGAATGGTATCATGAAAGCTGAGTGCAACTTTTGCAAAGATCTCTTGTCTATTTCTTCATCAGGTTCTACAACTCATTTTCATAGGCACTTGACCAGTTGTCTTCCACATGTAGCTGCTTCTAAGAAGCAAAAATGTTTTGATTATTGACATGAAGGGTTCTGAATGTGTGAATGTAGTAAAAAATTTCTCGTATGATATGAAAAAGGTAAGAGAACTAGCTTCTCACATGATACTTTATCACGAGTATCCTTTTTCCATGATGAAACATGTGGTGTTTAATAAATTTATTAGAGCTAATACTCCTTATTGACAAAAGATAAGTCGTACTACAGCTAGAAATGATTGTCAATCTACTTAAGAGATTGAGAAAAGGAAGCTGAAGACAATATTGAGAGGTGTGAATAAAGTCAGTATAACAACCGACATGTGGACTTCAGGTCAAAAGATCTCATATATGGTAATTACCTGTCATTTTGTTGATCCTGATTGGCATTTACAAAAAAGAGTCTTAAATTTTTGTAATGTCCCACCACCACACAGCGGGGTTATTATTATTGATGCTCTTCAAAAGTGTTTCACTGATTAAGGAATTGAGAATAAAGTGTTTACAATAATAGTGGACAATGCTAGATATAATGATGTAGTTTTAAGGGTTCTGAAAGATGTTTTCAGTTTGAAAAGGAAGTTATCTATCGGGGAGCAGCTTTTTCATGTGCGTTCTTGCTCACATATAACAAATTTATTAGTCAAAGATGGACTAAGTGAGATTGGTGAAATTTTCGACTATGTTCGAGAAGGGGTGAAGTACTTGGTTGCATCAGAAGCTCGTATCAAGCAGTTTAGTGATATTGCAAAACAATTGCAATTACCAAGCAAGAAACTTTTTTTGGATGATCCTATCCAATGGAATAGCACTTACCTAATGCTAGCTGCAGCCTTAGAGTTTAGGGAAGTCTTTCCGAGATATGGAGATAGAGATCAAGGCTTTAATTATGTTCCAAGTGTTGAGGATTGGACCAAAGTGGAAAATGTGTGTCAAATTTTGGCAGTTTTTAATGACGTGACAAACATTATCTGAGGAACCGAGTATCCAACTGCTAACTTATTCCTTCCTGAGGTATGGAGAATAAAAGAGGTGTTGAACAAGAAGTCTCTTGACCAAAATGATTACATACGAGCAATGGTTGTGAAGATGAATACAAAATTTGATAAATATTGAGGGGAATGTAACTTGCTTATGGCAGTTGCTGCTGTTTTGGATCCAAGGTTCAAGATGATGCTAGTTCAATTCTGTTTTCCAGTAATTTATTCAGAACTCGAAGCTACTAGAAACATAGACACCATCTTGAGAATCTTATTTGAGCTGTATGATGAGTATGCTGAAAATTATAATTTAGCTAATGTGGAGTCGAGTGGACATGAAAATGCTCGAGACATAGGTTCTTCTTGCAGTGGCTCTATCAATGTTGTGGGGAAGAATGTGATGAGTGGCAAGTCTATGTTTGAATCATTCGTTAAAAGGAATTATACCATTCGTCTAGTGAAATCTGATTTGGATGTTTACTTAGAGGAAGGTGTCTTTATTTGTAGTGAGGATTCAGATTCACATTTTGATGCCTTGGAGTGGTGGAAGGTCAATGATCTAAAATACCATATTTTATCTAAGATGGCACGTGATATTTTGTCAATTCCAATTACTACAGTGGCTTCAGAATCTACATTTAGTGCTGGTGGTAGAGTAATTGATCCTTATCGCGCATCAATGTCTGTTGAAACAGTAGAAATGTTATTATGTGGAGCTGACTGGGTTCGGGTACTTCATGGTTTGAAAAAATCATCAAATGTAAGTATAATTTATTTAATGATTTTTTATTGCCATCTAATTTTATTGAAAACTTGTCTTAACTAATTTTTTATTGAAAACTTGTCTTAACTAATTTTATCTTTCAATTTCAAGAGAGGAGCCAACTTATGAGGAGATTTTGCTGCCTTGACGGGAATCAAGTGACAAGTTGTATATTTTTGCCTTTGTGGTATAATGCTATTTATTTTTGAATTGTTATTTTGTTATATCATGTTGCTAATTATATCGTTTATGTTTTGCATTATAGGTTGATGGTGATTGGCATCTGGCTAGTTTTTAATCTCTTTTTCTTTTTGTGATTGATCTACTAGAAATACTACAATGAACAATGATAGAACATGTTAGTTAAGACAAAAGTTGTAATTATTTTTGTGGACCAAACTTATTGACTCATTGGAGGTTGGAGGTTTGAAGCCGTCCAACTAGACAAGGTTGAGAATTTGGGATTTTTTGGAAGCTTGGATTTAGGTAATTTCATTACTTGTATATCTGACTTACTTGAATTGCAGCCCTAGTTTTTTGTAAAAGTATAATTGTGTTGAATGGAGAAATATTGATAATTATAAGAAGAATTTTTGTAGTGTTTTTTTTTGTACTTGATGCTCAAAGAAATGGAATTTATTATTTAATTGTGCTGTTTATGCTATGGAGGTCATTTGGATTATATATGATCATCAAATTTTATCCTTATTACGTGGTGTATAATGTGTATATATTTGATCTTATTGGACAAGATTTGAAGTTTGATAGAGATTTGTAAACAAGGGTAAGTGGGCTTGTTTTTTGATACTTCATCCAATTTTTAGTCAGATTTCTGAATGTGTGCCATGGAGGCTTTGATGTTGTTCTATCAATCTACCACTACCTTTTGTGATAATTTTTGGTTTATTATTATTTGTCAAGCTCTAAAGCTACTAAGAACTAAGTCATTGAATTGGGTTATATTTGTAATGGGCATTATTTGTAAGTTTGTAAGCTTTTAAAGCTACTCAGTTTATTCTTTTTGTAAATTTGCTGAAAATTGTAATTGTAATTAGTGATTTATTATTTGAAATTATAATTTATTATTTTTTTAAGTTTGCTACATTTTGTAATTGTAATTAGTGATCTACCATTTGAAATTATAATTTATTGTGATATGATATCTTATATGTTAGAATTATTAATTTACCTATTTGTAAGTTTTAATTATATTGTGGCAAGTGATGAATCATTGATTTATGTTTAATAAGCATTAAGAGCTCAATTTGATATATATTATCATAATTCTAGTTAAAGTTGATTAAGAGAAATAATCTCATTTGTACTTCAGCCAACAAAAAAAAAAAAAAATTTGTGGGTTTGATTTAAATCGAGCTCGTGTCAACTCGAGTATATTTTGTACTCGAGTTCGAGCATAATTTACGTTAGACGAGTCGAGCTTGATCAGAAATTCTCAATTTTTTTCGAGCTTGAGTCGAGTTCGAGCAGATATATATGCTAAATGAGCTCTTGACCCCCTGTTCGAATTCGACTCGATTCGGTTCGTTTGCAGCCCTAATGGCAACGAGACTTGGCGCACCATAAGTTTTTTCTATGAAAGTTTAACATCTCAAATGCGCCATAGAAATAATGTGTAATGGTAAATTTTTAAATAAAGTCCGGATGATGCTTGTGACTACTTTGACCAATTGGCTGAAAATGCCCAATCTTGGCACAACACAAATCGTTCTGATTGCTCAAATAAGTCCAAGTCGAATGCTATGTCTCAAGAAAGTATGTATGCCCTCAAAGGAAATGATGATGTGAATGCTAGAATAACCAGTTTGACTAGAAACATCAAGGCTATAGAACTTAGAAAGGTAAATTTGGCTAAGGCCATTAAAAAAGAAAAAGAAAATTGTGACATATGTGAGACTAGTGGACACCTAACTCAGGATTGTCCAACAATCCCCACTTTTAAAGAGGTGTTGCATGAACAAGCAAATGCCATAAATTCCTATAAATGACAATTTTCTTCCCGTTATTCAGAAACATATAATCCTGGATGAAGGAATCACCACAATTTTAGTTGGAGGAATAAGTCCAATTCAAATCAAATTCCTCAAGGGCCTTCTGCTTCTACTCTTATGTGCCTCGACATAAGAAAATCCTTGAGGAGATATTACAAACTGGAAAGTTAATATTAACAGTCAGACAATGAAGGCCATTAATGAGATGAGGAGTTCTATTGGCGACCTGACATCCACGCTATGCACTCAAGAAAAGGGTAAGTTTCTTCCTCAACCTCAGCTGAATCCCAAAGGACAATTTGAGGTAAGAAATTCAAATTCTTGTGATTCAAAATTTGAACATACCAAATCTATCACCACTCTAAGCAATGGAAAAACAAATGACAAAAGTATTTCAGTTAAAGTTGGTGAAACCAACAATTCTTTAAATTCTAAGAGTGATGGTGAACTTGACAAGGTCGAGTTAGATATGCTTGTAAAAGCCACAATACCTGCTCCTTTTTCCGAAAGGTTGCAAACTTCTCATAAATTGGTTCAAAATGTTGACATTCTCGAAATTTTCAAACAAGTGAAAATTAACATTCTTTTGTTGGATGCCATTAAGTAGATTCCATCTTATGCTAAGTTTTTGAAAGATCTGTGTATAGTGAAGCATAAGATGAAGGTGTAAAAGAAGGTTTTCCTCATTGAACAAGTAACCGCCATCTTTCAAAATAATTCACCACCAAAGTATAAAGATCCAGGTTGTTCAAAAATTTCTTGTGTTAATAGAAATTTTAAAATTGAAAAGGCTTTCCTTGACCTTAGTACTAGTGTTAAGCTCTTACCTTACTCGGTATATGAGCAATTGGGTCTTGGTGAACTTAAACCCACCAAGGTAACACTTCAACTTACTGACCGTTCAATAAAAATACCAAGAGGGATAGTTGAGGATGTATTAGTATAAGTTGGCAAATTTTATTTCCCAGTAGAATATTATTTTGGACGCAGAACCTATTTTTGATGTTTACAGTCAAATTCCTATAATTTTAGGCATGTCATTTTTTGCAACCTCAAATACTTTAATAAATTGTAGGAGTGGTGTGATGTTAATTTCTTTTGGCAACATGACTTTAGAGTTGAATATTTTCAATATTTGTAAACAACATGGTGATGATGATGATGTGCATGAAGTGAATTTGATTCAAACTCTTGTTCAAAATAAATTTGATTTGCCAATTTTTTCTGATCCTCTAGAGGCTTGATTGGTTCATGGTGAAATTTTTGATAATGATTGTGTGCTTGTATCTATGAATTTTTTGTTAGAATCTACTCTTATAATGGAAACTAATAAGTGGATGACATGTTTTGAGGAATTACCACCTCGTGATATTGTGCCCCTCCCCTCAAGCGTGTAAACACCAAAACTTGACTTGAAACCTTTACCTGTTGATCTCAAATATGCATTTTTAGGCCAAGTAGAGACATTACCAATAGTCACCTCCTCAAAACTAATTGAAATTTAGGAGAGAAAACTAATTGGTGTTTTTATTAAATACAAAGAGGCAATAAGATGGACCATAGCTGATATCAAAGGTATTAGTCCTTTAATTTGTACCCATAGAAAATATCTAGAGGATAATGCTAAGCCCTCTAGAGAAATGCAACGTAGACTCAGCCCCAAGATGAAAGAGGTTGTTAGAGTAAAGGTGTTGAAACTTCAGGATAAAGGGATCATTTATCCTATTTGTGACAGCAAATGGGTTAGTCCTACACAGGTGGTACCTAAGAAATTTGGTGTGACTGTAGTTGAGAATGCTGAGAATGAATTGATCCCAACTAAAGTTCCTACTGGTTGGTGTATGTGCATTGATTACATAAAACTAAATTCAGTCACTAGGAAGGATCACTTTCCTCTATCATTCATGGATCAAATCCTTGAACAGGTAGCTAGCCATAAATGTTATTGTCTCCTAGATGGTTATTCTGGATATAACCAAATTGACATTACTCCTGACGATCAAGAAAAGACCACTTTTACATCTCCATTTGGTACTTTTGCATATCGAAATATGCCATTTGGACTTTGTAATGCTCCTGTTACATTTCAAAGATGCATGATGAGCATATTCAGTGATATGGTAGAGCGGTTTGTTGAAATATTCATGGTTGATTTTTCTATTTTTGGTGATTCATCTAATAAATATTTGACTCAATAAGAAAAAGTGTTGATTAGTTGCAAATAAAATAATTTGATTTTAAACTGAGAAAAGTGTCATTTTATGGTCACTCAAGGGATTGTCCTTAGTCATATTGTCCATTCTCAAGGTATTGAAGTTGACAAAGCCAAGATTGAATTAATTGCTAATTTGCCCATCCCAAAGAACATCAAGGATATCAGATTTTTTCTAGGTCATGTAGGTTTTTACAAGAGGTTCATTAAAGACTTCAGTGTAATTTTTGGACTTTTGTGCAATTTATTGTCAAATGAAAATTCTTTTTTGTGGACTGAAGATTGTGAGTTAGCTTTTACAAAATTAAAAAGTATGCTGATTTTAGCCCAATTATGCAATGACCTGATTGGAATTTGTCATTTGAAATTATGTATGATGCTAGTGATTATACTGTTGGAGCTGTGTTGGGCCAACGTAAGGACAAAAATCCTTGTGTTATTTATTATTCAAGTAGAACTTTAAATAGTGCTCAAAAGAATTATTCAACAACTGAAAAAGAGCTACTTGTAGTAATTTTTGCACTTGACAAATTTTGTTTTTATTTGATTGGGTCCCAAATTGTCATTTTTACTGATCATACAACTTTAAAATATCTTTTGACTATAAAAGATGCAAAGCCCAGGTTACTTAGATGGATCATTTTGTTGCAAGAATTTGATTTAATAATTAAAGATAAAAAATGAGTTGAAAATGTTGTTGATGACCATTTGTCTAGACTTGTTCTTTCAAATTCTATGGAGACAATTCCTATTAAAGGCACATTCACAGAAGAGCAACTTTTTGATATATCTCAATTGTCTTGGTATACCGATATTGCTAATTTTCTTGCTACAGTTGGAATTCCTCACAGTTGGATTCAATAAGACAAGAAGAAATTTTTTGTGGAGGTAAAAAAATTCTTTTGGAATGATCCATATTTGTTTAAATATTGCCCAAATCAGATAATTAGATGATGTATTTCTGATAGTGAATTTCAAAGTGTAATGTCTTTTTGTCATTTTAGGGTATGTGGTGACCATTTTTCTGGTAAGAAAACAGCTTTTAAAATTTTGTAATGTGGTTTTCATTGGCCTACCCTCTTCAAGGACACCTATGAATTTTATAGAACTTGTGAACATTGTCAAAAATTGGGAGGAATTACCCGTCAAAATATGATGCCATTAAATCAAATTTTGGTTGTTGAAGTATTCTATCGTTGGGGCATCGATTTCATGGGACCCTTTCTAGTCTTTTTTAGCAATCTCTACATTTTGGTAGCTATTGATTATGTGTCCAAATGGATCGAGGTCGTTCCATGTAAGAAAAATGATCACAAAGTTGTGCTAAAATTTTTGAAAGAAAATATTTTATCTAGGTTTGGAACACCTCAAGCCATTATTAGTGATGGGGGTAAATATTTTTACAAGAAGACATTTGAGGCCTTAATGCAAAAATATGATATTACTCGTAAGGTTGTCACCTCTTGTCACCTACAAACAAGTGGCCAAGTTGAGATATCCAATTAATAGATAAAAAAGATTTTAGAAAAGATGGTTAACCTAAGTCGTAAAGATTGGTCTTTACGACTAACTGATTCACTTTGGGCATACCGTACTACCTTTAAAACCCCGATTAGTATGTCCCCATATAAACTCATTTTCGGAAAGGCTTGTCACTTGGCTATGGAATTGGAACACAAAACTTATTGGGCAACCAAGCAATTTAATTTTGATGTAGACAAAGCTTGCCCTCTTCGTAAATTTCAGCTTAATAAGTTAGAGGAAATCAAGAATGAAGCTTGTGAAAACTCTTTGATAAAGGGTTAGAATTGCATAATTAAGTTGTTTAAATGAGTGATTTATTTTATCAAATAAGGATTGAACACTTAATTATGCATCAAATTCTAATATTGAATGTCAAATTAATTGATGTCAATATTTTATACACATAAAGTTCTATATTTGCCTTTGAAAGAAATACATTTTTAATGCACATGCAGGAAATCCATTGAAAGCCACTCACACCCACGGCAGGACAGCACATGAAACAGAAAATCCATGGACACTCGGGCAGCACCTCAATGCAGAAAATAAAGAGAAGCAGCCCACATCACACAAGCTGGAACTCACGGCAAACCAAAGCACATGCAGCTCAACACATGCAACTAACGGATGCAAGGAGAAGAAACACATGCAGGAAATAGCACTTTGAAAGCACATGCAGAAAGCTTATATATACACATGCAGAAAAAAAGAAGCAAGCACATGCAGCAGGAAAACAAGCTGGTAACTCACGGGTAGAACAGCTCACTCACACATGCAGAAGAAAAGTTGGACAACACATGCAGTAGAAAGTGGACAGCATCATTCACGGATGGAAATACATGCAGAAAACAGAAAAGTCACACACACATGCAGAAATCAATAATCACGGCTGGAAAGAAACCAGCACATGCAGAAAATGAACTCACGGAGGGAGGGCAAACCAAACACATGCATCAACTCAGTACACATGCAGCTCACGGCACCTCAATGCAGAAATCAACAATCACGGCTGGGAATCAAACCAGCACATACAGAAAGTGCACAGCATCATTCACGGATGCAGAAAATGAAGAAGCACACACGCAGGACAGCACATGAAGCAGAAAACAGGACAGCAACTCATCAATCAGCATATGCATAAAACCTGGACAGCAGCAACATACACATGCAGAAAATAAAGGGGAGCAACTCATGGAAGTTAAAACACATGTACATGCAGCCAGCAACATACACATGCAGAAAGCAGAAAAGAGAAAGCACAAATGAAAGAAAAGTCTCTCACGGCAGCTCACACATGCAAAATCAACAATCACGGATGGAAAAAGAACAGCAACTCTCACACATGCAGACCTTATAAAATTAAGGGGCTGGAAGCTTAGCAACACACGGAATTTGATTCAAGACTTGGGCGGAGGCAGCTATTTCTTTTGTTTTTTTTTTATTTCTTTTGCTTTAGAGCACGGCGCTTCATCTTTGTTTTACTTTTTTTGCTTGCTGTAGTTGTTCGGCTAGTGGGCAGGAGATTTCCAGACCCTTCACGCCTCTCTCTCGCAGCTTTAGTTTTTTTTTTTTGTTTGATATTAATTTTCTGCTATCTTTTCGTTCTTTTTAGTTTAGAACTTAAGTACGGCTGGAAGTTATTTTATCTTCATTTTTCTTATCTTTTCGTTTACGTTGGCAGCTTTTAATTTGAAGAGTCGGATTCATTTTTTTGCTTTACGTTTTAGTGTTTTTCAGTTATTATTTCAGAGGATTCATTTTCAGTTTTATTATTTTTTTTTGTTGCCCAGTTTTCTTTCCTAAGTTCTTAGTTGAGCCGGCGTGGAGTTCTTGGTTTTATTTGTTTTATTTATTTATTTTACAGATTTTATCATGACTTCACTTAGATTTATTTATGTTACTAAAAATATCATGTGTAACTAATTTTTAAAGCTTGGGTTGTGGAATGAGATTTAATTTATTTTAGATTCTAGTTTGATGCAATATTTTGTTGTTTAATGTTGATTTCACTAAGTTAGTAGGCGAATTTTAATAGAAAATTGATTGCGGCTCTTGCTCTTGTTTTGTTGTTGACGTAAGGCACAACAAAAGCTTGAAATTATCAAGGCTTCTTTCGATTGATTATAAATATAAATTTGGCTAGTAAATTAGAGAATTTCTTGAGAAAATATTGCAAAAACTTGAGCTTAATTTCTTATCTTCCGAATATCAATACCTTGACTGGATTGTTAATCGAGAAATTATCTAGAATCCGAAATAAAAAGAATCTCAAACCCAACCCAAGTGTTTGTTAATTTGCCTTTTTGATCAGAAAATCTAATTTCAATTTCTATTATTTTTTGTATTGCATTTGAATTTTATTTTCATCTCTCATACTCGATTCATTTGTTACTCACCAATCCCGTATACGCTTTGATAACCCATTGTCCCTGTGGAATACGATCCTGGACTTATCCTTGATACAACTTGACACTTCTACACTTGGAAACACATTCGAAACAGAACCAAGTTTTTGGAGCCGTTGTCGGGGACAACTGGTGCTTATCAGAGCATTCTCTTTTTCCTGAGAGGACGTTTATGGAGCTGTGAACGTCTTCACAGCCTGGGTGATATCTTTACCTCTCATTTTACTTGTTTACTTTTATCTTGTTTTGTGCTGAAGTTGCATGTCTGGTTGGGCTATAGATAGCACATATAGACTTGCTAGGACTGAATCATCATCGAGTGCATCATCTGTTTCTCTTAATTCGGCATTTGAATCATCAGTTGACACTCATAGTAACATGGCTGAAGAAGAAGGACACAATGATGGGGAAATGGCAAATCCCAACAGAACACTTAGAGAATATTTGCATCATATCAGGACCACCACTCCATCATGCATCATTGTACCTTTGAATGCTCATAATTTAAATTTTAAACTTGGAATGATACCATTATTGCCTCATTTTCATGGGATGGATTCTGAAAATCCGTACTTGCACCTCAAGGAGTTTGAGGAAGTATGCTTCACATTTTTGGATCAAAATTGCACTGAGGAGATTGTTAGATTAAAGTTGTTTCATTTTTCTCTTAAGGACAAAGCAAAAACATGGCTGAATGCATTGAGGCCAAGATCCATTGGAACATGGCAAGAAATGCAAGCCGAATTTCTGAAAAAGTTTTTTCCAATGCATCGCACCAATGCTTTAAAGAGACAAATCATGAATTTTTCTCAAAAGGAAAATGAAACTTTTTATCAAAGTTGGGAAAGATTCAAAGATCTCTTAAATGCTTGTCCACACCATGGTTAAGAGAATTGGCGCATTATTAGTTTTTTTTATGAAGTTTTGGTATCTAAGATGCGACAATTTGTTGAAACTATGTGTAATGGAGAATTCTTTAATAAGGAACCGAAAGAGGCATTTGCATATTTTGATTACTTGGTTGAAAATGCTCAATCATGGGACACTTCTTGCATCTGTGATAGAGCTGAACCATTGAGGACTGTAAGTGGGGGAGGTAAATATGTTTTAAATGAGGAAGATGATTTGAAAGCTAAGTTTGCCTTATTGTCAAAAAAATTGGAGGCGATTGAGTTGAAGAAAGTGCATGAAATTCAGGGCATTCCAAAACAAGGAAAATGTAACATTTGTGAGGATAGTAGCCATGTAACATCTGAATGTCCTACTATCCCAGCTTTTAAAGAAGTGTTGTGTGATGTTTCTCATTCTGTTAACATGATTTCTAAGCCTTTTCCTGCACCATATTCTAACACTTATAATACAGGTTGGAGAAATCATCCTAATTTCAGCTGGAGAAATGATCATCCCACAAATTCAGCACATCCGGGAGCTGGTGCACCTCAATATTCAGTTCATACCCAGCAAGATGCACTAATTCCAGCCCCTAGAAGACCCATGGATGACCCATTTCAACAAATTGCTTCTACTCTTCAGCAGTTCATGCAAAGTCAAACTACCATAAATAACCAAACTTCTCAAGCCATCAATGACATACAGAATAATTTGACCAAGCTGAACACAACCTTGAGTGCACAAGAGAAAGGAAAATTCCCGTCTCAACCCCAACCAAATCCTCAAATCCAAATTGCTGCCATAGAGTCTTCATCTTCTTCAGAAGCAAATGTCAGGACTTGCAAGGCTGTAATAACTCTCCGTAGTGGCATAAAAATTGAAACATTGGGTAATGAAGCTGGCAAGAAAGGTGAAAGTTCCACTTCTAGTGCACAAGGTAAAAATTCTGATGTTGATGTTTCTTTGGAACCAAAGGTAACTCCTCCGGCACCCTTTCCTCAAAGATTGGTTCCTTTACATAAAGATAAACATCATGCTGAGATTTTAGACATTTTTAGACAAGTGCGCATTAACATTCCTCTTCTTGATGCTATTGAGCAAATCCCCACATATGCCAAATTTTTGAAAGATTTGTGTACGGTTAAAAGAAGGCTTAATGTGCAAAAGAAAGCATTCCTCACGGAATAAGTCAGTGCCATTATCCAATCCAATACTCCTCCTAAGTACAAAGATCCAGGCTCTCCAACAATAGCTTGTGTTATAGGAAGCTCCAAAATAGGCCAAGCACTACTAGACTTAGGTTCTAGTGTCAATTTGCTTCCTTATGAAACACCTATGAGCAACTTGGTTTAGGAGAGTTGAAACCAACTTCTATCATCTTGCAATTGGCCGACCGTTCAATTAAAAATCCTAGGGGAGTGGTAGAAGATGTTTTGGTTCAAGTTGATAAATTTTACTATCCTGTGGATTTTGTGGTGCTTGATATGAACTTGTCAAATCCATCTACGTTCCAAGCTCCTATAATTCTTGGTAGACCATTTCTTGCTACATCTAATGCATTAATTAATTGTAGAAGTGGAATTTTGAAATTGAGTTTTGGAAACATGACATTGGAGCTGAATATCTTTAATACTTGCAGGCAACCACAGGATTTAGAAGAAGTTAAGGAAGTTAATTTGCTGAAAAATATCCTTGATGAGGACTTTCACTTGAATCTTCCTTCTACTGATTTACATTTGTCATTAGATAGTGTGCTAAGTGGTGTCAATATACTTGATGATACTTCTAATGTTTCTTTCGCAGGAACCAGGCATGGGGTGCCTTGGCAACTAATGTTTGAAGAGTCGCCACCTTGGGCAGCACCCATAAAACCATCTTCAGTTGACAGACACCATCTCATTGGAGCACTCAGGACATTCGAAAATTCAAATCTGAGGTTGAATAATTTTTTTTATGATGACCTTTACTTGTTTAAATATTGTTCTGACCAAATGTTTCGAAGATGTTTAGCCAACAAACACATCCAAAGTAAGATTTTTGATCCTGGTAAGTTAAGGTCTCGATGGAGTGGGCCTTATGTGGTACAAACAGTTTTCCCTCATGGTGCTATTGAGGTTGTCAATCCTCAAAATGGAAATGCTTTTAAGGTTAATGGTCAAAGGCTCAAGCCTTTTATTTCTAACTTTGCATCTGAGGAATCTACTCTACATTTGCTTGATCCTAATTGATGGTTCTTGTTTTATCCAGTTCTTTTCATTGTTTTCTTTTGTTCTTCAGTTTTCATTTTTATTTTGGTTGCATTCCTTTCAAAGTTGTTCAGGTAATTCCTTTTCCTCTTTCCTTCAGTTTTTCTTTGAATTTTCGGTTTTTCTTTAGTTGTTTTTCCCCTTAACTGCTCTGTTTGTGTAAATTCCTTCATTTGTCTTGCATCATTGAGGGCAATGCTACAATCTAGTTGGGGGGTGGAAGAGAATTTATTTCTCTGTTTGCATGCCTTAGACACATTTTGGTCCATCTTGAGGAGTACTAGTAATGAGTTGAAAGCAGATTAAATTCCCTATTCTTGAATTTTACATGCTGGAAAGTGTTAAAAAAAAAAAATTTGTTGAGGTCATGGAACATGTGGAATGTAGTTCAAATATGAGTATATGTCAAAAGAGGGACTTATCCATTTTATTTAGTTGTTAAACCAAGGGAAAGATGTTAAGAGTTTTGCTAAAACACACACAACACATACCCGGAAGGCCTAGAAAGACTACATTGAGTCATTGTTGGTTGATTTATACTTCAATTGTTTGAGACTCTAATGAACCATATCCTAATGGCTTAGGAAGAAATCTGAATTAAATTAGAAAAAGGACAAGCCAGGGATCACAAAAACAAAAAACAAAAAAACAAAAATTACATTTGTGTACTGGAAAAGGCTGCCTATTACCGGGGACCTTACAAAAAAAGTAGGCGCCTTTCAAAGTGTAATAGCATGAAAGCCGCCACTACAATGATTTTGAATTAGAGTAAGACCATGCGGTTTTCTCAGATTGGTTGTTGTGATTGAAACTGTTAATGTCTCTTGGTAGTCGATCTTAGAATTCTAACCCCATCTCCATGCACTTGAAAGAAAGCAAGCTTTGTTACATGTAATTCCCTTGGTTGATTAACTAAATTGTGTATAAATCTACCAGTTGATACAAAATTCAGATTAATCTATCTCCAGTGTTCTTAAACTCAACAAATCTATTTCATGGCATGTGATTCTCAGATTTTCTCAAGTTGGTAATTTCACCTTTACATGAATTCATTCACTTTAATTGCTAGAGTCTAGCAAAAAGCTAGTTGGGGGTGTGATAAAGGGTTAGAATTGCATAATTAAGTTGTTTAAATGAGTGATTTATTTTATCAAATAAGGATTGAACACTTAATTATGCATCAAATTCTAATATTGAATGTCAAATTAATTGATGTCAATATTTTATACACATAAAGTTCTATATTTGCCTTTGAAAGAAATACATTTTTAATGCAGATGCAGGAAATCCATTGGAAGCCACTCACACCCACGGCAAGACAGCACATGAAACAGAAAATCCATGGACTCTCGGGCATCACCTCAAGGCAGAAAATAAAGAGAAGCAGCCCACATCACACAAGCTGGAACTCACGGCAAACCAAAGCACATGCAGCTCAACACATGCAGCTAACGGATGCAGGGAGAAGAAACACATGCAGGAAATAGCACTTTGAAAGCACATGCAGAAAGCTTATATATACACATGCAGAAAAAAAGAAGAAGAAGCAAGCACATGCAGCAGGAAAACAAGCTGGAGACTCACGGGTAGAACAGCTCACTCACACATGCAGAAGAAAAGTTGGACAACACATGCAGTAGAAAGTGGACAGCATCATTCACGGATGGAAATACATGCAGAAAACAGAAAAGTCACACACACATGCAGAAATCAATAATCACGGCTGGAAAGAAACCAGCACATGCAGAAAATGAACTCACGGATGGAGGGCAAACCAAACACATGCATCAACTGAGTACACATGCAGCTCACAGCACCTCAATGCAGAAATCAACAATCACGGCTGGGAATCAAACCAGCACATGCAGAAAGTGCACGGCATCATTCACGGATGCAGAAAATGAAGAAGCACACACGCAGGACAGCACATGAAGCAGAAAACAGGACAGCAACTCATCAATCAGCACATGCATAAAACCTGGACAACAACAACATACACATGCAGAAAAAAAAGGGAGCAACTCATGGAAGTTAAAACACATGCACATGCAGCCAGCAACATACACATGCAGAAAGCAGAAAAGAGAAAGCACAAATGAAAGAAAAGTCTCTCACGGCAGCTCACACATGCAAAATCAACAATCACGGATGGAAAAAGAACAACAACTCTCACACATGCAGACCTTATAAAACTAAGGGGCTGGAAGCTTAGCAACACACGGAATTTGATTCAGGACTTCTACACTTGGAAGCACATTCGAAACCGAGTCACTCTTGTATTTGCAAGGAGAGAATGAAGATTTTTTATGATAAAAATATTTTTCGAAAGCCTTTTGAGCCTTCACAAAATGTTTTGTTGTATAATTCAAACCTCTTTTTGTTTCCTGGCAAGTTTTGATCTTGATGGACTGGTCCATTTGTTGTAAAAACTATTTATCTATTTGGGACTATTGAGATAAAAAAATCTAGAGAATGATAATGTTTTTAAAGTCAATGGACAAAGGTTGAAATTATTTTTGGGTGATTTTACTCAAGAGTTTGAGACCACTATTCTGGAGGATCTTACTTATTAGAATTAATTTCTAATTTCTCATTGTATATACCGTTATTTGTTTGTTTTGTTTTTCTTTCCTTTGCTTTTGTATCTTCTAACTTTGACAGAAATCTACTCCTTGTGTGCACTCAAGTATCTCAGGTGACTTCTTTCCTCTCTTTTTAATCATTTTTATTTCACTATGTATTCTGCAGTGTTTTTTTTTTTCAAAAGAGTTAGGGTCACATGTGCAAGAGTGACCCCTTCCCAGATTTGTTAAGAAAAACCCTCACTTATGGCGGAGGAATACCAAAATTACATAAGAGATAAGAAAAGAATTAAAAACTACATGCCTATAAAGAACATCCTCACCATAAACAAGAACACTAAACCAAAAATAGTAAACTGACATCTCAACAACTCAAATGACCTCTCAAATAAGGCAAGGACAATTTATCCGTGCGAATCAAACCTTTAAGAAATTTAGGAACATGTATCAACGATCGCCAAGCAAAGGTTGAACTTTGAGCTCCCATTTTAGCTAAAAAATCAGCCGGTGCATTTCCTTCTCGATAAACATTCTTAATCATAAATTCCCCACTTCCGTACAGCCTCATAACCTCCTCCCAGAAATCTTCCAAGTACCAAACTCCACAATGCTTCTTCTGAACCCAAGATACACAAATCAAGGAATCAAACTCAAGGTCCACCTGATGTAGACCCAATGCTCGACAATATTTCAACCCTATTAACAAGGCTTTCAATTCAGCATGATTATTAGAACCCACCCCAAGGTAACATGAAAAAGAGAGAACCATATCACCACGCCAATCCCGAATAACACCCCCCGCACCTAAGCTTCCTGGATTACCAAGGGTACAACCATCAATATTCAATTTAAATCTTCCATTTCTAGGCTTTTCCCAACAAACCAATTTAACCTGCACCTTTTTAATTGGCAAAATCGGCATGCAAAACCCTCAACCTCACCTCATCAGCAAATCCCATCTTTGTGACTTTTGTTAAGGAACTTTGCACTCTCCTTAGCCACACACAAATAGATCTCCAAAGCTCTTCTATCGAGATGACTCTTCCTTCCATTCTTTCCTTACACCTGCGTTGCCACCACTTCCAAATTATAATAGAAGGAATCAGACCCAAAATATTACCCACCTAGGAATTGGTAGATGCCCGTCTAAACCACATTGACGCCAATTCAAACCAACGTTTATTTTGATCATAAGGCATGCCCAATATAAGAGAAAACCTCTTCCAAATCTCGGAAGCTACATCACCTGCAGCAAGGATGTGATTAAGGTCTTCATTGCCTCCCTGTTCACAACAATTACACTTGGAAGTAATAGGTATACCCACTCTCCTCAATCTATCATCAACACTTAAATTGTTATGAAAAACCTTCCACATTAATATAGATTTTTTTTTTTGTAGCGCTTCATGCCATACCCACTTAGCCCAAGGCACCTCTAGAGCAGTAACCCTAATACATTGCCATGTACTTTTAGTAGTAAAACCTCCATCTTTATTATGAATCCAAACAAGTAAATCTTGTCCAGCTTTGTGAGCACCCAAGAAACTACAAATTTCCTCCATTTTTTTGTGTTCCCACCAGTCTTTCAAAAACTTCAATATCCCATCCATTTTCAACTTTAACATCAGCCAACATCATCTTTGGCACATCAACCACTGGATAAGAATTAACAAGAGGGCCTTCATTTAACCAATGATCCCACCAAAAAGAAATATTCCCATCCCTGACTCTCCATTTCAAATTTTCTAACACCGCCGGAATACATTTTACAACCATTTTCCAAAACCGGGAACCCTTTTTTGGATCTAATAAAGAAATATGATTATCCCCAACATATTTAGCGCGGTAAAATTGTGACCATAGATCACTCCCAGTCATAACTTTCCATGCAAATTTCATGTGCAAAGAGGTTTGAACCTCATCAAAATCCCGAAGGCCAATACCCCCCTCTTTAGTCGGCTTGCACATCGACTTCCATTCTACCCATTTCTTTTTTTCCTTCCCTTCTTTTTCACCCCAAAAGAAAGAACTGAAAAGCCTATTCAGAATTCTCAAAACCCCTTTTGGCAATTGAAGAATAGACATAATATGTATAGGCATACTAGATAAAACATGCTTCAACAAAATCAATTTGCCCCCAGCCGATAGACACTTTAATTTCCACCCCCCAAGCTTATTCCTCACCCAATTCAAAATAGGATCTAAATATAAATTAGAAAGCCTCCCATTAACAATCGGTGCACCAAGATAAGTAAAAGGAAAAGTACCTTTTGTAAAACCGGTGCTATGAATAAGATCCCTCTTCCGCCTTGCAGAGAATTGCTTAGCAAAATAAATGGTGGTTTTCTCCTTACTCACACGTTGCCCAGACCAAGTCTCATACATCTCAATAACCTTCATCAATTCTTGTATTGACTTCTTCCTCCCATTAGAAAATATGACCACATCATTTGCATAAAGAAGGTGAGAAACAAGAGGTGCACCCCTCGGATGTGAGAAACTCTTAATATTACCACACAAGAAATTCTTCTTTAGTAATCGAGAAAGAACTTCTTCCATAATAATAAAAAGGTATGACGATAAAGGATCTCCCTGACGTAAACCACGGCCTCCTTGAAAGAAACCCCGATATATCCCATTCATCATAATCGAATACCAAGGCGAAGTAATACAATTTTTTATCAAGGCATTCACAGATGGAGAAAAACCAAAGGTTGCCAACACATGTAAAAGAAACTCCCACTCCACGCTATCATAAGCCTTGGCCATATCAAGCTTCAAAATAACATTCCCACCCAAAGATTTTTTATTAAGGGAATGCACCATTTCTTGCGTGAGGCTGATATTATTGAATATACTCCTACCTGGAATAAATGCACACTGTTCAGAGGAAATCAAAGTAGCCAGTAAAGGAGCAAGCCGTGCCACCAAAACCTTAGTGCATATTTTGTAAAACACCGAACATAAACTGATAGGACGAAATTTATCAAAACCTGTCGGCTGAACCATTTTTGGAATAAGCACCACAAAAGAAGCAGTAAAAAATCTGGGAAAAGGGACTCCCTTAAAAGAATCCCTTACTGCCTCCACCACCACATCACATACAATATCCCAACAAGCACGATAGAAACCTGAGCCAAATCCATCCGGGCCTGGACTACTCTCAATAGGAATACTGAATACTGCTTGTTTAACCTCTTCTTCTATTGGCAACGAACTAAGATTGAGATTATCTTCCTCTGAGATCACATTAGACACTAAATCACCCAAATCCGGTAACACTATACTTGTAGACTGTCCCAAAAAATCCATGAAATATTGCATGGCACCATCATGAATTCCTTGCAATGACGTTAATGTAGTACCATTGGGAAGACTCATCTCCATTATCCTTGCTTGCTTCCTTTTATTTAAAATAGCATGAAAATACCTGGAATTTTTATCACCCTGATTCCACCATCTAACTTTCGCACACTGAGCCAACCTCATATCTTCCCGATGCATCCAGGTATCCAACTCCATTTTTGAAGCCAACAGATCAAGCTCCACTTCTTCTTCATGTCGCACTTGCAACTGCTCTTCAAGTCTCTCAATACAAGCCTCCAACTCCTGAATATGCACACCCGTCCACCCAAAGACTGCCTTATTCCATCCTTTCAAAGCTACTCTCACCCTTTTTAATTTTGCTACCAGTTTCATGAATCCACCTCCAACATCAGGTTGGCCCCACGCCTCACTCACACATCTAGCAAAATCATCATGACCCACCCACATTTGCTGAAATCGGAATGGCGATGGTCCATAACTTTCAACATTCTTCACCAGCGAAATAACCTTAGGAGCATGATCCGAAGAAGTCCGAGGCAAATATCTCATAACTGAATCAAGAAAAGCATAAAAAAAATTATGATCTACCAAAGAACGATCCAATCTAGCCCAACTCCGTTTATTACCAGCATGCCCATTGCACCATGAAAAATTCTTACCCAAAAACTTTAATTCCATTAATCCACAATTATGGATCCAAGAATTAAACTCTTCCATAGCCACCACAGGTTGTGGCCTACCACCACGTCGCTCCCCATTATTAGATATTATGTTGAATTCCCCTGTTACCAACCAAGGATCCGATGAATTACTTTCCCTGGCAAGTTCTACCCACAACTGACGTCGTTGCTCATAAGAACATTTGGCATACAGAAAAGATATTTTACACTTCATCATACCATCAGTCACCATAACAGAAATTTGCTAAGTTCCACAACTAACCATGCTTACATTAACATCATTCATCCACAATATCCACAATTTACCATTCCACGCACCATTTGAAAACCCATAATCAAAACCAAGTATCTTTTTAACATCATCCAATTTTTCATCACGTAAAAAAGGCTTCACTATCACAACCATCTTCGGCTTATAAATATTCATAAGCTTTTTCAACCTACTACTCGAAGATTTCACCTCTCTAACATTCCAATAAACAATCGGACTAATCATAAATTTAATTTAGAAGCACAGGTAATTACCCGTTTACTGCTGCGAACTTTCTTACGTACATTCTCACCCTTTTTGTTCACTACATCTTTTATTTCAGAATCAAAGCACACCTCTTTAGTCATCATTATTTTTCCATCCCTCGACTCAGGATCCGATAGGCTGGCCCTATCACTACTCACCCCAATCACACCACACTCTGCAACCTGCCCAATATACACTCCACCACGAATCTCTGCTGCATGATCTCCCACAATAGAAACAAAAGCATCCGAAGCTACCTCCACAGAACAAAATCTCAGTACTACTTCAACAGACTGAACGTTAACTTCCGTAGGAACAGAGTCACCATCCTCATCATCCCTCAAAGCTTCCACCTCCGTGCACACCTCTAGAATATTTTTTGAATTCCCACTACGTTCTACTGGTTTCGAAACCACCTCCACAGAACCCGAAGACGGCATTCCCCCCCCCCCCCCCGGGCAGGCTCCACTGTCACCATTTCCTCAGAAATAGAGTATACAGCTGCTGGATTGAGATCATTTTCCTTATCTCCAGAATCGTTTCCATGTATCTCCACCGACTGCACATTTGCCACTTTCTCACCGTCCGTATCAACTATGTTCTGCTCATCACTACCCAACGCCAAAGCATCTACTATAACCAGATCATCCACTACTTTTAATTCGCCGTTCAATCCCTTAGGCTCTGCATCTTTCGCTTGTTTCGTGACTGCCTTATATTCAAGCCGAACCTGTTTCTCTTTATCCTACCTCAAGAAACCCTTCTTGCAAGTCTTCAAGTTATGCCCTGTAATTTACATGTAGTGCAGAACGCCGGCATGGTTTCATACACCACCTCCTGCAACCGACTTGCAGAACAAGAAGGTGCGCCAATCCAGAATGATAAAAGAGGGGCTTTAGCAACATCAACCTCCAAACATACCCTTGCACCGTCGGTTCTAGTGGCACACCGTGTAGAATAATCACTCCTAATATATTTCCCAATAGGTGCCGTAAGACTTTTCAATATAGAAGGATGATAAAAGTTAGAAGCCAAACCTGGAAGAAATATCCAAACTGGAACCACCGAAAGCTCCTCCTCTTCAGTAAACTCATGAGTCCAATGAAATGGTCTATACGCCACACCATTTATGTCACAAACTTCCCTAGAGAAAGCCTTGATGAAATCCTCCTCCGATGTCAATCGGACAAAGACATTACGTGGCTTTCTCATGGCTGAAACCACAGCAATACCATTTAAACCCCATCTGTTTTTGATGAAAATTCAAATAGCATCCAAAGATGGTCTCTGTCTCAGGAACTTCAACACCAACGAAAACCTGAACGGTTCCACAGATTTCACAATCTCCTCCTTCGAAAACATAAAGTATATTTCTCCATCCATAGTTTTAGGGGCCCTTGATGCCAAAAACACATAAGGAATCGGATGTGGAACTGCCAAAATAAGGTCTGCAAATGATCTTGAATTTGCCGCCGAAATGGAGCCATCAATGGCCCTCACGACAGCCATGTAGAAAGAATGTAAACCCTAGTAGAGCAAAAGGGTAAAATAGTCTTTAGGCAAAACGAAACTTTTTGTTCTAACTATAAGCAGTGTACAATTATTCTGCAGTGTTTATCTTGCTTTAATTCATGCCTATATAGCATACCTCATCAAACTTTTATTTACTAAACATTGAGGACAATGTCACATATAGTTGGGGGGTTTTTTGTTGAAAATGTGTTAGTTAAAAAAACAATTATGATGTGCTTTGAAACACAAATGATTAACACACACTCCTACTAGCATTTTTGTGAAATTTGAGCATTTGGTGGAGTAATCAAGTGGAATTATTTTGTGAAGATTTATTTTCAACCCTAAGCATAGAGCATGACTTATGATGCATCATATTTTGTTGAGGTATGACTTGAAACACTAGGATGTGATATTTATTGAGATGAGAATTATTATGATTTATATAGAATGAATGACATGCTCACACTTGTAATGTTCCTTATTAATATTCATTGATTTAAAACAGGAGAAGTAAACTGCAGGACTACTGAGCCCTATAAAAAAAAAGAACAAAAATGAGAAAATAATACAAAAAAAGACAAGAAGAAGAAGAAGAAGAAGAAGATGATGATGATGATGATGAAAGTGTGTTAGCTTTCCTAAATAAAGGGTTAGAAATAGTTATCCAAAACTTTAGAGGTTGAGTGTTTAACTTTTAAATAGAGTTGGGTTGAAAATTGCTAGTCCTTTGGGCTTTGAGGTAGTTACAATCAACAATGATTAATATTAAAGTTGAAAAATCCTATGATAAAGCATGCTTATTAATGAGGAACACATAGTGGTTTAACCCCACACACATCCAAATTCTAAGACATTTGCCCCAATTCTATGTGAACAATTGTTGAGACTGTCCTTGTGGATACAACTCCTAGTGTTGAGTAATCACGAATCGACTTTTTGTGAGAATTTAGAATTATGTTTGATTGCTTTTGTTTGGATTTTGAGTTTTATGCAATATTCATATCAATTAATTTTCACTATTTTGCTCAAGAATTAGCAAAAGGCTAGTTGGGGATGTGATTGAGCTTAATTGTTGAATATTTTATATATTTTAATTATTTCATAACATTATTATTGGTTTTAGATAGAAAATGGTTAATAGACACAAATCTGAGTTATGATTTACATTGATTAATATCTTGATTTATGTTTAATTTTATAACCTATGATTTAATTGGGCAATAATTCTTCACATCCACAACACGTTTTTAAAATTCCATTCTTGCTTTTTATTTTTACTTTTTTAATTTATTTTCTTCAACATTTTCAAGAGGCATCAGAAGATGCGAGGGAGCTGGTTGCCTTTTTTATGAAAGGCGAAAAGAAAATAGGACTTTCTTCTTTGGGGATTTTCTGCACAAGCTTTCAGGACATAGAGATGCAACAAGGGGTCATATTGGTGATTATGGGAAGAAACGCATAACGGGAGGACTGAAAGATGCTGGCTTGGGAAAGAGAGCTTGACTTTTTCGTCTGGGACGCTGGGTTATTTTTTGTGTAAGGCAATGGCTAGCTGAAAATGAGAGGTTTTTCTTTTCTTTGTTGGGTCGAGGAAAGGCATAGGGGCGACTTTCTGGGTTGAACCTAGGTGTTGGAATATACAAAACCACATAGAGAGATTAGAACAAAAATCTCGAGAAGCCAAGCAGAGGGAACTAGTTGACAGTTAAGTTAGTTAAAGCATGTAAATTACTGGACCATGTGGTAGCCGTTGTATAGTCTTTATGTGTATAAATACAATCATTGTATAAGCCTATTGTACTAAGCAATTTTCTAATCATAATGAAGAATACTCAGTTTTTCTCTTCCAATTTCTCTGTTGTTTTAGTTTAAAGTTTTCATCAATTTTACATGGTATCATCGTGTATAAATATTATGCTGCTTTCTTGATTCCTTTCTTGCAAATTCTTGTTTTCTTTCCTCTGCTTCTATGGCAGACTCTTCTGCTTCTATGGCAAAATCTTCTCCTCCTTGGGGAATCCTTCTGATGATTCCTCAATTTATTGTTATCTGCATCCATCCTATAATCCTAGAGCTCTTCCATTTTCTGAAATCTTCACTGGCGAGAATTATTTTGCATGGATTCGATCTCTTTCCATTGCTCTCACCTTGAAGAACAAGATTGCCTTTATTGATGGAAGCTTGCCTCAACTCAATCTTGATAATCCCAGACTTCGAGTTGCTTGGCTGAGAGCAAATAATCTGGTTTTATCTTGGCTGATGAATTCCATTGCCAAATAAATTTGTAGCAATCTCTTGTATTTCACAAGTTTTTTTGATATTTGGGAAGAACTCAAAACAAGATACCTTCGAAGTGATGGTCCATGAGTCTTTACTCTAGAGAAGTCTCTTAGTTCTATTTCTCAAGGATCCAAATATGTTCCTGAATACTTCAGTGATTTCAATTCTCTTTGGGATGAGTACATCAACCATAGACCCATTCCAAGCTATCGATGTGGAATTCTTGATAGATGTTCATGTGACATCTTAAAGAATCTTACAGAAAGGCAGCAATCTGACTATGTAATGAAATTTCTAATTGGTCTGCATGATTCTTATTCAATGATGCAAAGCCAACTACTTCTTCAGTCTCCATTGACTTCCATGAGCAAAGTTTTCTCTTTGTTACTGCAAGAAGAAAGCCATAGATCTTTGAAAAATGTTATTGGTCTTCCACGTTATTCACATGCCATGCATGTTGCACAACCTCAGAAACAAACTCCAACAAATGGTGCTCGATTCACAAAACCAAAAACCAAAGTGGATGTGATCTGTTCTCACTGTGGATACTCTAGTCATCTTGCAGACAAGTGTTTTCAACTCATTGGTTATCCACCTAGATGGAAGGGTCTAAGAGGCAAAATATTTGTTTCTACACAATCTGGAGGTGTAAATTCACGGTTGCCTATTGCAGACAATGCTTCTTCTTTGGAGTCAAATTCATATTTCCCAAATATATTTTCTCAAGAACAAATTCAAAATCTACTGACTCTTGCTAATAGCCTATCCAATTCACATATTAATCCCAATTCAATAGCTAACACTGCTTCTACCTCAGGTAATCCTTCTTCTTATAATATTGTTTCATCTTTCAAGAATCATTCTTCATGGATTCTTGATACTGGAGTAATAGATCATATGATTTGTTCTCCTCATTTCTTTAGCTTGATTTATTTACCTACTAAGCCATCTCTAGTTCATCTACCAAATAACCAATCTGTTCCTATTGTATTCACTGGAGATGTCACTTTCAGTTCTGATATAACCTTGCATAATGCCTTTTATGTTCCTTCTTTCAATGTCAATCTCATTTCTACTTCAAAGTCAACTAAAGAAAATTCTATTGGATTGTTCATTTTTCAATTCAAATGTGTTCTGCAGGACCTCAACAACTGGAAGATGATTAAGCTTGTTGAAGTAAAGTCTGGTCTATATCATTTTCAAAAGTCTTCTGCTAAAGCAAAAAGTGAAGTACTTGATTCAATCAATTCACCTTCTACTTCTTTAGCCAACAACTGTAATCTCAATTCTAATATTTGGCATCTTCGATTAGGACATATTCCATCTACAAGACTACAAATCATTAGTGTTTTAGATCATGTTGTAGAAGTTACTCACAATCATATCTGTGAAATTTGTCCATTAGCTAAACAAAAGAAACTACCATTTCCTGTATCAAACAATTATTAAAATAAATCTTTTCAATTGATCCATTCTGACATTTGGGGTCTCTTTTCTACTACATCATATTCTAGTTACAATTGCTTTCTAACAATTGTAGATGATTAGACTTGTTTCACTTGGCTCTATCTCATGAAAGCTAAAATAGATACTCGTAATATTCTCACCAATTTTGTTGTTTATGTTAATAATCAATTCAACACAACCATTCAAGTTCTTAGAACAGACAATGGACAAGAATTTAAAATGCCTGTTTTTTATCGATAACTTGGCATAATTCATCAATTACCTTGTGTTGAAACACCTCAGCAAAATGGTAGGGTTGAAAGAAAACATCAACACCTATTAAATGTTGCTAGAACATTACTTTTTCAATCCAAATTACCTCTTTCCTATTGGACTGATTGTGTATTAACTGCTACACATCTTATCAATTGAACTCCTTCATCCGTTCTCAAAAATCAAACACCATATTTCCTTTTGTATCAAAAACCACCAGATTATAGCTATCTTAAGGTCTTTGGTTGCTTGTGTTTTGCTAGCACAATCACTAGTAATAGAAATAAATTCCAACCAAATAAGACTGCAATAGTTTGTAAATGGGTCTATCGTGTCAAGTTTAAATCTTATGGCATAGTTGAGAGGTATAAAGCTAGACTAGTAGCAAAGGGATACACTCAATAAGAAGGATTTGATTTTTTTGACACCTATTCTCTTGTTGCAAAAATGACAACTGTAAGAGTTTTACTTGCTGTTGTTATGATAAAACATTGGCATTTATATAAACTTGATGTAAACAATGCTTTTTTGCATGGAGACCTTAATGAAGAAGTGTACATGCAGTTATCACTAGGGTATTCATCTTCCAATAACCCTCGAGTATGCAAGCTTAAGAAGAGTCTTTATGGTCTGAAACAGGCCTCAAGACAGTGGTTTTCCAAACTGTCCTCTTCCTTGATTCAATTTGGTTTTACTCAAGGCAAATCAGATTCTTCCCTATTCATCAAACAAACCTCAACAAGTTTTATAGTTTTGCTCATTTATGGTGATGATGTTATTCTTGCTTCTGATAACATTGATCAGATCAACCTTGTAAATAATTTTTTGCATGATTCATTTACTATTAAGGATCTGGGAGAATTAAAATACTTCTTGGGAATAGAAGTAGCTAGATCAACCAATTGTATCAACTTGTGTCAAAGGAAGTATGCCCTTGATATTTTACAAGACAGTGGCTTTTAGCCTTTCATATGGAATCCACTCTAAAGCAAAGTGCAAATGATTCTTCTTCTCCTTTACCTGATCCTACATCATACAGAAGACCTTTTGGTCGATTACTATACCTCACCATAACCAAACTTGATTTAGCCTACTTAGTTCAAGCTTTAAGTCAATTTATGGCTAATCCTAGCACCATACACCTTCAAGCTACTGCAAGAGTACTTCAATACATAAAAGCAACACTAGGCCAAGGGATTTTCTTGTCTGCAGCATCTCCCTTACATTTAAAAGCTTATTCTGACAATGATTGGGGTGGTTGTCTAGATACTAGAAGAAGTGCGTCTGGTTTCATAGGAGATTCTCTTATCTCCGGGAAATCAAAGAAGCAACCTACTGTCAATAAATCATCTGCTGAATCTGAGTACAGGGCTTTAGCATCTACAACTTGTGAGCTTCAATGGCTGTTTTATCTTCTAGTTGACTTAAATGTTCCTCATTCTCAACCTGCATTGTTGTACACTGATAGAAAACTTGCTGCTGATATTGCTTTTAATCCTGTTCATCATGAAAGGACCAAGCATATCCAACTAAATTGTCACCTTGTTCAAGAGAAACTATAGGAAGGTCTCATCAAAATAATTCACATTCTTTTAAAGCATCAGCTAGCTGATATATTGACCAAACCTCTTGGATCTCTCAATTTTCATCACCTAATTCGCAAGATGGAAATGATTAACATCCATTCTAATCTTGAGGGGGGTGTTGGAATATACAAAGCCACATAGAGAGATTAGAACTAAAATCTTGAGAAGCCAAGCAAAGGGAACTAGTTGACAGTTAAGTTACTTAAAGAATGTAAATTAATGGACCATGTGGTAGCCATTGTATAGTCTTTATGTGTATAAATACAGTCATTGTATAGGCCTATTGTAATAAGCAATTTTTTTTATCATAATGAAGAATACTTAGTTTTTCTCTTCCAATTTCTCTGTTTTTTTAGTTTAAAGTTTTCATCAATTTTACACTAGGGACACGGAGAGAGTATTATTTTTTCAGGTCAAGGGATTTTACTTTTTGGAGAGGAAAAACAGAGCTGGACTAGAATTGAGAGAGTGACTGAACGTAGGAGAGAACATGCAGGGGAGGCACGAGAGACGAAGAGGAAGAGGGGCTTTCTTGGTCTGGGAGGAAACCTGTGAGAAGGAGAACCAGGGAGAGGCAAGAAAAAGGGAGCATGGAAGTTGGGTCGGGTGAGATGCATTGCAGCTGGGACGACGAGACTTGGTAGAGAGGTTCTTTTTCGTGGAGATGCTGGACTGGATGAGAGGCATTGCGTAGTTTTCATTTTATATTTCGTTTTTGGTCGGTGGAGAGCTTTGACTTGGGTTGGGCGTCGAAGGGGAGCAGTTTTCATATGAGTTTTTGTGGAGAGAAAAGCACGTTGGCTTCTGGAGCTGGGTGACACAGGCTTCTGGAGCTTGAGCGACGCAGGAGAGTTTTTCTGGGGAGCTTGAGGTAGACATTGGTTTTTGGAGCTGCTAGGGACTTACGGACAGCAAGGGAGTCTCTTTTGGTATTTTTTTCTTGTTTATGGGAGTTGAGAGAGAAAAGATAGAGGAGGTATTTTTCGTGTTCAGAGCTGGGGGGATTTAGGAACAGACGGAACGGACTGGGTGAAAGAGAATTTATTTTTCGAAAGGGCTTCTTGGTCGCAGTCAAAATGGAACACGCTGGGAGTTCTTTTGGGTTCTATTTTCTCCTCCACTTTCATTATCTTGTGGCTGTTTTTTGGTATTGAGTTTTGTGTTTTATTTTAGTTTTATCATATAGAATATTTATTTGATTTCCATGGCTCTTATAATGAACATGGTTGGCTAAATCTTCGTACTATAGTTAGAAATGAAGTCTAATGATTTAGACATTATTTTCGGATCAATATTAGAGTTTATATTATGAGCTTGATCAATTGAATGGTTTTGTTATTAGATATTTTGATTATCTATATATTTATCTTGATCCATTGTGATTTTCAAATACATTGGATGCTTGAAAAAATCCTGTGATATTCAAGCAGATTAGTGAATGTTTTAACTATCAATCGTTCATGCTTAATCATTAGTAACTATTTTTCTTGACCTTAAATGCTAAATATTCCAATTAAACGGAATCATTATTCTAGTTTGATTGAAATAAATCGATCAGAAACAATATTCTAAATTATTAGATGGATCCTCGAAACCTTAGTCATTCTTCATATCGATTTATTTTATCATTTTAGTTTTATTTTGTTACTTTAACAATCTTCATCTCGGTAATTTTCTCTTCTATTTGATTGCACATTCCTTTTAGTAATTTCTTTTCATTGTTTGAGTTTATTTTCCTTATCATATAAGTCAATCCCTGTGGATTCGACCCTGTTAGGTATTACAACACCTATATACTTGCAGGTAAAACTGCTCTAAATTTTTAGTTCACTAGTTGAGTCAAAGTTTAGGTGCAGCAAATGGATCATTTCATAAACAACAAGTATGTTATCAAAAATTATTCTACTAGGTACAAAGGCACTTTGAGTGTTGGAAATAATAACATGTAGGGTCAACTTCAGCCTATTAGCTACGGCTTTTAAGAGTAATTTATAGACAACATTACAAAGGCTAATAGGCCTATATTCTTATACTTTTTCAGGCCTTTTTGTTTTGAGAATCAAAGTTATAAAAGTGTGACTTAAAGAGAGAGGAAATTGACCTTCATTCAGTGCTTGCAGCACAACATTGGTGACTGAATCT
Source organism: Carya cathayensis (assembly GCA_011037825.1). Taxonomy (NCBI): domain Eukaryota; kingdom Viridiplantae; phylum Streptophyta; class Magnoliopsida; order Fagales; family Juglandaceae; genus Carya; species Carya cathayensis. The sequence goes on from QGSO01000155.1 coordinate 462,923, forward strand.
CCAACTATATGCTAGTATTGTTGGTAGAAAATAGGTGCCATGCCATTTAGACCATGTGCTTTAGTTGGATTCATTTGGTGCAAAGCTTCCTCCACTTCAGTAGTAGTGAATGTCCTTGTAAGTTCCTGATTCATCTCCCTTGTGATCCTTCCTTAGAGACCAGATTGAAAATCCACATTGCCTCTATGTGTGTTTGCAATGAACAACTCTTGGAAATCTTGCAAACTCAAATGGTCTCTTGCATCACCTTATTTCCACACACCTACCCCATCTTTAAGTTTAACTATTTGGTTCTTTTCCTCCTCTGAGAAGCTTTGCTATGAAAAAATTTGCTATTTTGATCACCAGCCTTGAGCCATAGAGCCTTTGATATTTACCTCCAAAGAATTTCATTCCTTTCCAGCCAACATTGCACTTCATCTTGAGCTTACTGGTACTCCTCTTTGTTAAGATGAAGATGATCACCAATTTGTAAATTTTGTAGTCAACTTCTAGCTTGCTAAAACTTTCTTTGAACATTCCCAAAGGATAGTTTAGTCCATTTTGTAAGATTTTCACTGCACATAAAATTTTATCATAATATCCCATATAGCACCCTGTTCATGATAACCATTCCATGATCTATTAATAACCTGTTCACAATCAGTTGCCGCTATCCACATAGCTTCAAACTTGAATGGTTTAGAACCTCTCCTTATTGGTAAGTTTCCTTTAGTCTACAAAATGATAGGAAGGTAATCTAAGTGTGCTGCAGATCCATGGACCACTTTAGCAAAGGGGAAAATTTGAGTCCACATATTATTGTCTAGATATCTATCTAGCCTTTCACAGATGCTACTAATTTTTTCTTGATTACTCCACCAAGTGAATTTTGGTCTAGCATAACCCAAATCAAGCAATTAAAAATCATTCACAGCATGCCTAAACTCCATCATTTGTCTTTTAGGTCTTTCTCTATTTCCATATTTCTCATCTCTATTTAGTATTTCACTAAAATCTCCAAACACTAGCCAAGCATGGGTCCCTTGTCTTTTTAGTGAACTAAGCAATTATCAAGTCTCATTCCTTCTAGTAGTATCATGCTACCAATACACTCCAGTTGGCTGCCATTCCCTTCTATCTCTTTCACCCTCAATTACCATGGCATCAATATGGCTTTTTGAGTAGCTACATATTGATAAGGCCAACTCATTTTTCCACATTAAATATATCCCTCCACCACGACCCTCCCTGTCCATAGCCAAACAAACATGAAATCCCAACTGAAACTTTAACTTTTCTAACTTCCTCACTATTAACTTTGTCTCTTGTAAAAAAAGTATCTCTGGAACTTCCTTCATGGCCAAATCATGAAGTGCACGAACTCGACGTGGGGTTTCCAAGCCCATGGGAGTTCCAAATAATGATTTTCATTGCTTCTGAAGGGGTTACATCAGCCTCCACCAATATCTTAAGCTTGTTTTCCCTCTCAGGAATTGTCACCCTTCGTTGTTGTAGTTTAACTTATTGACTATCAATATTTGCCATCTCCAACTCCTTTCTTTTCTGAGATGGACCTATATGGATAGTAGTATCAGCATGAATATCATTTCTTTTATCCCTTGACCATCTCTTAGCTGATGTTGCTCTATGACTGTCTATGGGCTTGAGTAATAGTTCCACTTATGGGCTCTCTACCTTCGTACTGCTTATTGGGCCTAAAAAAGGCTCCTCCTTCCTTACTTCCATAGGCCCACTTTGCTTTCCACCTGGTATAACCGTTGGCCTAATCTCTTTAATCCTTCTCCATATTTTCAAACCTTCCCGCCATAGAAAATTCTGCACCATCTCCAGCAATATGATGCGAATCATTTGCTTTCTTCATTGGATTCACTCCTTCCTTATTTAAGCCTATAATGTTTCCTTCCTCATTAAAAGAGATTCCATAATCCCCTTTGCTGACTTGCTCCCTATTTAATTTCATGACTGTTTCATCCTTATTTCCAGCCTTCTTTTGCACCATCCCTATTTAATTCTATGATTGTTTCGTCTAATTTAAGTGATGTAAAAAATCATTTTTCATATTGACATCTCTCACCTCTCGTATTAGAATCCTCAAACAAGTTGTTAACAACCAATATCTCCTTTTGTTCCTGTTATGATAATAAGAGCCATTAATAAAGCTCGCTCATCGATGCTTCCTTCCAGAGTAAAAAACTACGGCAGCAGAAGAATCCCACGTACGAAGAAAGGAACCTGCACAAAAGCAGGGCCAGAGGAGCTCTACGAGAGCCAAAACCTCTCGAGATGAAAAACTTTCATTGCCACCCGTCTATAATTAGTCCGAAAAAATTGGTGAAAAGTCACATCAATGAATGTCGTCAGAATACACGTGTGAATGACGACTGAGGATTGATGTCACGCTTGCACTTACTTGGAAGAAGGAAGAGGATTGATGTCACGCTTGCACTTACTGTGAATGTACCTATACAATCGTAATAATTAAAGACACTCAATTGGCAAAGCTAGGCACCGGCCAGCTGATCAGCTGAACAATGTCATGATCATCATCATGACCGCAATGCATGGACTCTGCTAGAAACGCAACTTTACGGCATTCGTACATTGTAATTTCTATGGTCATCTTGCTCCGATGAAAATAAGTACGAGTTATATTATATTGATGTAATATTATTTATTAATTTCTGTGTTTTTTTATTATGAATTATTGATGTTAATATCATATTAATACAATAAAATAGATGATAAATTAAAACAACTTTTACAAAACTCAAAAAAATAATAGTTTTTAAATCAATAGATGCGAAATTCATATAAAGATAATGCCAAAGCTAGCGTTTTTAAATATATATATATATATATATATATATATATATATATATATATATATATTATATATCATGTTTATCTGTTGGCTAGCTTGATCTTCTATAACCATAATTCCGGATTCAGCTTTCCAAACCATGTGGTCTCTAATGACGAGACTTGGGGGGCATGACTTGCTTAATAGGACCCACACCGCACGATCGAGTAGAATTCTGTGTACAAACTTCCCCTTTTTATTTTGGTTGGACCTCGAACACACTACAAGAAAAACAGGCTTTTACGATTAATTTATAAAAACGAAAAGAGTATTAACAATCACTTTTGATTACTAATACTCTTTTCATTACTATAAATTAATCGTAAAAGTTCATTTTTCTTGTAGTGATACATGATCATTGCATGTTGCAAAATTATATACAAATTAAGAGCACTCCACCTCTAGAATTCTTAATATCCTTCTTCTATATATTGCCTATTTCTAGAGCCACATTACAAGTCTTTGATGATGATCACGAGACTTGGTGTGTCCCTTACTTTCGTTTTTTCCTTTTACTTGTGGGGCCATGGCTTGTCTTGTTTGTGCATAGAATCCCACTGATGATCATGATGTTTGCCCAAGATTTAAGTATACTTCACAATATCATAGAAGTAAATAGAGAAATCAAATTAAAATTCCAATATCCATCATCGCCGACAAATTAATCACTACCACCCTCATATATAAACTCTTCAGGATCTCTACCCATGCACCGAAATCCATGCATTAGCCCATGCATGACCATTGTTTTTACAATTTAACCTTGGTGCAAAAGTTGTACAAGTCTTCTTAGAGGAGTGGAAAGGTTTGGTGACTTCGTATATGTATATATACCACTTGTTAAGACAATGGAACAAGAGATCTTCGATCCTCAACAACTGCAACTTATATATTCATCAGTTTATTGAATAATAAACCTTTTGCCTATATATAAGAAATCGACAGCTTGCACAAGTGTTATATATACTATTACTTTGATAGGACACACACGAGTTGCATTATAATTTGGGCATCATTCAATCATAGCTTATATACTAATTCTAAAAATTAATCTTAATTTATGACGTTTTGATTAAAACCATGGAGTGTCTAGCTAGGGTGGACGACCATAAGGTATTAAAAAGGGATTTGATGAGCTATATTCGTTAAACCGATGATCCAAAAAGGGATTTGCATGCATGGTGACGCGGAGAGGATGATATTTGCATGCATGGTGATGCCAGGCTCAAATAGGAGTTGGCCTGCCGCCATATATATAAGTCGCAATGCTAGTTACATAGAGGGCTATAGGTTTCAACTTCCAACTTTTTCTTTTAATCCACACAGCATTTCTTGATCACTTGCAAACTGTTGCGCCTCTGGCCTGTCCAAAATCACACAAAATGATATTTAAGTGGTTCGACAAAATTGCCTACGTCCACTAGAGCCTCTTTTACTGAGTTTGTACAAAAATTACAACACTCTATCAATTTTCTCGCGTACCCTCTTTCTCTCTGATTTTTGCCCACACAATTTACACAAGCTGAGCTCTCCTTTTATAGGAGAGCTATGGGAGACACACACACCCACAATTCTTGACCAAGAGAGCCTCTTTCTGTGAGTGGGTGGGTGGATGGTTGGTGAATGGGCTGGTGGCTGTAAATCCAAAGCCATTTCACACTTGGGGGGTTTGTCCAACAATCACCCCCTCCACCCAAGTGTGCCATACTAGGCTACTTACAAACTGATTCATTCTTCAAATGAATGCACCACATTCTTTGACATGAGAGACTTCCGCTATCGAATGCGCTCTAATGCACCTGAGGGTGCTCAGCAGTGTATGATATTAATCAAGTCCAAACAATGTTGGAACTTGATCCCTGTGACGACTTTCGTCAACATATCTACTGGATTATCTTTAGTACCAATCTTCTGAAATTTGATGTCTTCTTCTTCTAATATTTCACGTACAAAGTGAAATTGGAACATCTATGTGTTTTGTTCGAGAGTGATATACTTGATTCTATGCCAAATGAATTGCACTTTGACTGTCACAGTAAACAGTAACCTCTTGCTGCTTAAAACCCAAATCTGTTACCCATCCCTGTAACCAAATAGCTTCTTTCATGGCTTCTGTTACAGCCATGTATTCAGCCTCAGTGGATGATAGTGCAATTGTTGACTGTAAAGTTGATCGCCAACTAACTGGTCTTCCACCCATAGTGAACACATATCCAGTTGTCGATCGACGTTTGTCAAGATCACATGTATAGTCTGAGTCAACATATCTAGTTACTAGACTATCTTCACTCTTCTCGAACTTCAAACCAATATCTACGGTCCCTAAAATATACCGTAGAATCCACTTAATCACATGCCAATGAGCCTTTCCAGGATTATGCATATAGCGACTAACTAAGCTGATGGCCTGGGAGATATCAGGTTGTGTACACACTATGGCATACATTAAGCTTCCAACAATACTTGCATATGGGACATTCCTCATGTAGTCCCGCTCTTCATCATCTTTATGAGATTGTAATGCACTGAGCTTGAAATATGGGGCCATAGGAGTACTCACCGGCTTAGTCTTCGAGTCGATGTTAAAGCATTGCAGTACTCTCTTCAGATACTGCTTCTGAATAAGGTGAACTATGCCTTTCACCCTATCTCTGCTAATCTCCATCCCCAATATTCTCCGTGCTTCTCATAGATCTTTCATTTCAAACTCATGACTTAACTGAGTTTTTAAGCGATTTATATCCCCCTTACTTTTACATGATATTAACATATCATCTACATATAAAAACAAATAAATGAAAGATCCATTTGCAAGTTTTCTGAAATATACACAGTGATCGTATTGGCAACGAGTGTATTTCAGATCCATCATAAAGCGGTCAAACCGCTTATACCATTGCCGAGATGATTGCTTCAAGCCATAGAGAGACTTCTTCAAACTACATACCTAATTTTCTTTTCCAGCTTCTTTAAAACCTTCTGGTTGAGACAGATAAATCTCCTCTTCTAGATCACTATGTAAGAAAGCTGTTTTTACATCAAACTGTGCTAACTCAAGATCATATTGTGCAACCAAAGCTAGCAATATCCGAATGGATGAATGCTTCACAACAGGAGAGAATACTTCACTGTAGTCAATTCCCTCTGTTTGAGCGTAGCCCTTGGCTACCAACCTAGCTTTGTATCGCACTCCATTTTTAGCAGCTTGATCATCTTTCTGATTGAAGATCCACTTACAGCCAATTGTCTTCTTTCCTTTTCGAAGCGGCACAAGCTCCCAAGTCTGGTTCTGGTGAAGAGACTGCATCTCTTCATTCATAGCCTTTGTCCATTCAACTTGTTCACTGGACTGTATGGATTCTCTGTAAGTGGTTGGGATTTCACCCCCTTCAGCTGGTAATGCATATGTCACATAGTCTGCAAAACGTACCAGTACACGTTTCTCTTATCTCGGTCTGTTGGTTGCTATTGATTCGGGTTCACATAGAGGTACTGTGACTGGACTATCAACCTTATCTTGTCCATGCTTTCCTGAATTCTTTGAAGTAATAAACTTCACTTTCTGCGAATCATCTGATGTTTTGCCATCATTGCTGCCTTCATTGGAATCTTTATGCTTATGTGACTTAAGCATCTCAGATTCGTTGAATGTAACATCTCTACTGATGATTACCTTTTTAGACTCTATGCACCAGAGTTTATAACCTTTTACACCAGTACTAAAGCCTAAGAATTTTGCTTTCTTAGCTCTAAGATCAAGCTTACTTTCTTTAGCATGATAGTAAGCAGGACATCCGAAAACGTGTAAAAAGTCAAAATCAGTAGCATGTATACCTCTCCACATTTCAGTGGGTGTCTTCCCGTCATTGGCAGCTGCAGGTAGTCAATTGATGAGGTGGCAGGCATATGTCACAGCTTCAGCCCAAAATTGTTTACTGAATCCAGCATCCAGCAACATACATTGCACTTTCTCTAGTAAAGTACGATTCATCCGTTCTGCCACACCGTTCTACTGTGGTGTACCTCGTACCGTGAAGTGTTTGACAATTCCCTCTCTCCGGCATACTTCAATGAAGGGGTCTGAAGTGTACTCACCTCCATTATCAGATCTGAGCCGCTTGATCTTTCTGCCGGTCTGAGTCTCAACCATTTTCTTCCAATCAATGAAGATTTTCAGCGCTTCATCTTTATTCTTCATCGTATATACCCACATACGACGAGAATAATCATCTACAAAAGTTACAAACCAATGCTTACCTCCCAAAGATGCATTTTGGGTAGGTCCCCAAACATCGGAGTGTACATAGTCAAGGATTCCCTGTGTATTGTGTACAGCGGTTCCAAACTTGATCCGCTTCTTCTTCCCTAATACACAGTGCTCACAGAAAGACAGTTTTCCAGTCTTGGCACCTTTGAGTAAGCCTTGCTTCACCAGTGTTTGCAAAACTTTTTCTCCAGCGTGTCCCATATGCATATGCCAAAGACTAGTGGTGTCAGCATCAATCTCATCTAGCTCCTCACAGCATGTGGAAGCTCTTCCATCAACAGTACTTCCTTGCAAGAAGTACAAGTTTCCTCGCCTCAAATCATTCATTGCCACCTGAACTCCCATTAGTACTTTGAGAGTTCCGTCTTCAATGGTGATTCTGAATCCCCTTGAATCCAGAGATTCCAGTGAGATGAGATTCTTCTACAAGTCCGGGACGTACCGAACTTCTGTCAGAGTCTTGACACTGCCACCGTGCAGCTTTAATCGAATGCTACCTATTCCCTGAGTCTTACAGGCACTATCATTGCCCATAAGTACTGCTCTACCATCAATTTTTGTGAAGTTAGTAAACCAGTCCCGATTGGGACACATGTGATAGGTACATCCAGAATCCATTCATCGGAATGACAAATGGGTGATGAACTTGCCAAGGCAAAATCTGACTCGTCATTTCTGTCCACGACATTGGCTGTGGTGGGTTGATTCTGCTGTTGTCCTTTCAGCTGAGGACAATCCTTCCTCCAGTGTCTTTTGTTGTGACAAAAGGAACACTCATCTCTGGTGAGTTTTCTGCCGACTAATGAACCACGTGATGTGGCCCCAGTTTTCGAATGAAAACCTTTCCTCCTTCCAGGATACCTTGACTGTGGTCTCCTTCTTGCTGTTAGCACTTCACTTTATGTATCTTGTTGTACCTGCTTATCTTTTCTCCAGTACTCATTGCTAATTAAAGAACTAGATACATCATCAAAACTGATCTTTTCCTTCCCATACAATAGAGTAGTAATTAAATGCTCATATGTATCAGGCAAGAAATTTAACAACAGTAAAGCTTTATCTTCATCTTGGATTTCAACATCTAAGTTTAATAAATCAGCAAGGATTTGGTTGTAACTATTCAGATATTCAGACATAGAAATACCTTCATGAAATTGGAATCTGAAGAGCTTTTTCTTCAAGTGCAGACGCTTCTCAATGCTCTTCTTCATGAACTTATCTTCCAATTTCTGCCAAAGTTCCCTAGCATTTGTCTCTCTCATGACAAAATACTTCTGTTCTTTGGTAAGGCATAACCGGATTGTACTATAAGCTTAGGTATTAAGCTTCCTCCAATCATTTTCAGTCATATCATCTGCCCTCTCTTCCAATGCAATATCCAACTCTTGTTGGATCAAAACATCCATAACCTCACACTGCCACATGCCGAAATTGCTGGTTCCATCGAACTTTTCAACTTCAAACTTGGCATTTGATATTGTGGACCTACGTCCTGAGCTACTGGCATTTTCATAGCTCCTGTCGCTTCCAGAATGTTCCATTTGTATTTAGAAAAATTTAGAATAAAAATTTCAAAATTCTAACTGTACGGATGAGTCCGGAATGATCCAAATAGTAGGAAATCACTATTTGATTGTTGAAATCGGAATCCAAATGGCTTAGATCAAGCCTAAAATGGATTAGGAAAACGAACGGTCCTGATCATCTGGCACGTGGGATGCACGCGCTACAGCAGTGCGAGTGGAGCGCGTGAGGCACGTGTAGGACACGCACGTATCACTGCTAGGGCGCGTGACGGCACGTGAGCACGTGGACAACACGCGCTGAATGCCTGTAGGGCGGGTGGGGGCGCTTGTGTCGCGTGGGGGTCACGCGTCTTCTTCCTCTGGGCGTGTGAGGGCGCTTGGTTGCACATGGCACGTGAAACTCAATCGCCTTCAACCTCCAGATGCACGTGGGGCGCGTGGATCTACGCTCTGATCTTCTACCGGCGCGTGCGGACTCCTCCGACCTCTGTTTTCGATTCTGTTTGCAGCAACGATTCGTCTCGACGCAAGGAACACCCTGGAGTTGTCAAAAGTTGATTTCGATCAACTTGATTTCTAGACAGCGCAAACCAAAGCTCTAATACCAATTGTGGCGCCTCTAGCATGTCCAAAATCACACAAGACGATATTTAAGTGGTTCGGCAAATTGCCTACGTCCACTAGAGCATCTTTTACTGAGTTTGTACAAAAATTACAACACTCTATCAATTCTCTCACGTACCCTCTTTCTCTCTGATTTTTGCCCACACAATTTACACAAGTTGAGCTCTCCTTTTATAGGAGAGTTATGGGAGACACATACACCCACAATTCTTGACTAAGAGAGTCTCTTTCTGTGAGTGGGTGGGTGGATGGTTGGTGAATGGGTGGATGGCTGTAAATCCAAAGCCATTTCACACTTGGGGGGTTTGTCCAACACAAACTGTCATATATATTAATCTCTGTACGCACGTACGTAGTTAATTTACGTCTATGTTTTTGGGTTCTTTAATGCATAAGAGCATTGGCCATTGCCAAATGCAAGTCTAAAATAAAAGTGAAAATGTCAAAAACACATCTGCATTGGCCTCGTTATAAATCTGAAGTTTGAGATTTATATACAGTAATTCTTAAGTCCTCGACAGACTTGGCGAGGTACTGTTATGGGGCCATTCGTTATTTTATATTATTTTTCTTTCAGTTAACTTTCGCTCGTTTTATTCTCTTTTTTCGTTCCGAGCCCTTCCTCCCCATTTCCTCTTTCTCTTCTTTCTCTTTTCAGAAACCATTTTCTTCTTCGACCAGACAATCTGCTTTTCTCGGTCAGTTTTTTCTCTTTCTTCCGAACAAAACCTCCCCATTTCCTTTTCTTTTCTTTCTTCACCCGAAACTCTCTACTTCTTCGACCGAACCCCACTTCTTTCCATCGCAAGTCTTCAACCCGCAAGGCCTCTTCTCTCCGCCGATCGTGTGCGTTGCCGTCGTTTTCCACCCCAAAAGGTAATCTCTCTTCCTCGCTCATCTCTCTCTCTTCTCTGTGTCTTCTCCACGGAGGTTTCCTCTCCCTCTTCTCTTTCTATTTTTTCACATTTTTGATTCATCAAGTGATTGAACGTAGTGGATTTTTCTTTGCAAGGACCATTGATGCAGTATTTAGGGCGTGAATGGATGTTTTTACAGACTGGCTTGCTTCTACTTTTTGTTTAATGGGTAATGTGTGGTTTGGGTCCCCTGTATTTCGTGCGGCTTGAACTTTAGAATCTTCTTGGTATTCTGATTCTGAAGAGCTGGGTGTCTATGGGAGGGGTTGACCTAATATAGGATGCTGGTTGATTGACTTCTTTTGAAGGGCATGGGATTAGATTAAGGCCATTTTCTGGAAGCAGGTATGTGCTAATAATGGAGTGAATTTATATTTTTGAAGGTTTTGGACTGGGTTTCTGAAAGGACTAGCTTTGTTATATTAAATCTAGTGATTTGTGGCAATTTTGCTGTTGAAGTTATAGGGTGATTTTGCAATTGTATTACATGGGTTTGGTATGATTGCTCTGTTTGAAGCAAAGCGCTTTCTGGGTTTGGTTTTCTGTGTGATATAGAGGCCGAGGAGGGTTTGGTTTCACATTAAATTGGCCCTTTTCTTGAAGTTTTGAAGTACTTTTCTTTTGTGAAAATGGCTTTCGTGAGACTTGGTATCAAAACTGATGCATTCCAACGGCCTGGGCAGGCCTGGTATGTAATTTTGCATCTAGTGTATTACATGGGTTCACTTTTATGGCCTCTTGTAGTCTTGTGGTTAGAATAATCTGGGATAGTTGCGTGAATGATTATATACAAGCATTTGCATGCACACAATGACACACATGCGTTCCTTGTAGTTACAATAAGGACACAAGTTTTTTTTATTGCCATAAGGTGAATTTTAAATTCATTGATTTTTTATTGCATTTTTGGGATTTCTTTTGTTTAAACTTCAATTAGTGTGTGTGCGTGCCTGCGTGTGTGTGTGTGTTTACTTCAAATGCACAAACATATGCGTGTTTTGTGTGGCTGTTTGCATGCATGGACTTTTTTTCTGTATCAAAGATTCTTTTATTGGATTAAACTGCAATTTATATGATGATTTGTACAGATGGGTGTCAAAGGATGGCATTGGGGCTGTTGGACGCTTATTCATTGGTCTGAAATAGTAAAGATAGCTAGAAGATTGAAAAGGTTTTTGTGCTGAATTTTATCGGTGACACACTAATTGAAAAGAATTTTGTGCTGAAAATTGAGATCTCCTCTCGTTTTTAATTAATAATTGCTTGCATGTTCTGTTTTGGGGGAGAAAGTATAAGCCTTCGCGTGATACCAAATGAACTTTTTATATTTTATTTTTTTGTTCATTTGCTACTTAAAGCCAGATCAGTGCGCACACAGAGGAAAATAATATCCATTTGGGTTAGAATATAACAATAAATTCCCACCTTTATGTAAATATATAAGTTCTTACTGAAAAGAGAATGTTTTTCTCCTGATTGATCAATTAATTAGGAAGAAGTTTGGGAAGTAGCAGCTCAGCTTCTTGGTCTTGGTCTGGGCATACTGTTCCTGGTACATTATATATTTCAAGATGCTCATGAATTTCCTGGTACTTTTTTTTTTTTATTTACTAGTTTTGAATTGTTGATATCACCCAAAGCTCACCATTTGACCACAAAAGTGCGTTTTCACTTACATGGTGTGTGCATGAGTGTCTAATGTTGGTAGCTTTGATTTTTTTTTAGAGTATTAGTGGCTGCCCAGCCACATGTAGGCTGGATAAACATGTGGTTGGATAGCAACTAAATTAATCTACTGATTAATGGATTGTTTTGGTAATTTCTAGACTATTTTGGTAGGATTATGGAATGTTTTGGTTCTACTGGACTATTTTGGTAATTCTTGGACTGTTTTGAGGTACATTAGTGGACTGTTTGTCTAATTTGTGGAATGTTTTGGTAATTAGGGGACTTTTGGTTATAGTGGACTGTTTTGATAATATTATTAAAATAAATAATATTATATTATTTTTTAGACTTAGAGATAATTAGTCCAATATAGACTACTTTAACTAAAAATCACTATTATCGCCAAAACACCATATTTGAATTCTATTTTATACTTGACAATGCGCTAACAACCCCAAAGAATATAACAGATCGAATTTCCACCCAGCTACGTTGCAACTCATGTTAGCTTTGGACTGATCACTTTGAAGCTGATCTTTTTTCTGTTCCGAAGATAAAGTCGAACGTACCTTTAAAATTGATGAAGACTAGCTACTCCTTTATTCCTAAAATTATATGATTTTTTATTTTTTTTACGAAAATTCTTTTATATATTAAAAACACTCCCGACATACAGATATAATGAATACAAGACACTGCCCTAGCGGGATTCCATTGAATATTCTGACAAATTAGAACTCCTCTCTCTCCCTCTCTCTGGCAATTCCAAGCTGGAAAAAGGCTTCCTTGTTGGCTGTTGTTCAATGCAAGCTATGAATTCCATGTGGGCTTTCATAACCAGTTGGTTCACACCTGCCTATCTCTTCGTCCTCCTCAACCTCACCATCGCCACCATCTTTCTCATATCCCGATTCGGCTCTCAGAGAAGACCAGAACAGAAGCAACTCGATCGAGTCCCGTCCTTTCTTGACCAAGTCAAGTCCATCAACTTCTCCCTCCACAAGTTCGACCAACCCAACGCAGGCCCAGTCGCCGATCACTGTGACCTGCCCACGGATCCCGAGCACGTCAACACCCCTTGCCCCGTCCCGGATCATCCTCCGCCTCAAATCACCCGGTCTCCTTCCTTGTTGGAACGCCTCAAGTCCATCAACCTCTCCTCTCTCTACCGATCCGACTCATCCGCCATGGAAAGCGAAGTTCATCATCCTACGGATCTGAACTCGGACACTGATCATTTGGTGAAGCGAAGCAAGTCGGACAAGGGTGTTGGAGCTCCGCAAAGGCCGGTGGAGAAGATGAAGAGGTCTGCGAGTGAGAAATCGCCGGTGGGGAGCTCCGAGGAGAAGGAGACGACGTCTTTGGAGGAGGACGAAGACGTGGACGTGAAGGCCGATGATTTTATCAACAGGTTTAAGCAGCAGCTGCGGTTGCAGCGGCTCGACTCTCTTCTTCGTTACAGGAACTTGCTCAAGAGGAATTAATCAAATTATATTGATATTATTATATTTCTTTTTGCGCTTTCGGCCGATTATACCCATTTCTCGTTGTTCTCACATGGCAAGATCGTGACGGCATTTAATTCGGTCATTTCATTCCGTAGTGGATAACAGAGCATGGAGCATGGCAGTGAGAATCCAACCAAGTACTGGAGCACCTTCTGCTCTCATGGCCGGCGTTTCTTCTTCGACGTGGATTTGATTGAATTCCGAGCTAGGGTCATATTGGTCATTTTTATATATAGGGTTTATTGGGGTGATGAAATGAAGGGTAATGGCAGGTTTTGGATAGCTTTGAAAATAATGTACCATGATAATTTTGCAATTTTGTAATTAATAGTAAGATAGTTTATAAATAATAAAGATATAGTTTGAGTTTGGTTTCGCTTAAATTGAGAAATACTTTCTACCCATCTCATCTTATCTCATCTTATCATTACATCTTTCATAAATTTTTATATAAAATATAATAAACAATTTAATTTTATAAATTTTAAAACAATAATCGTACTATTAAAAAATAATATTATAATAATATTTTACTCAACTTTCATCTTAATTCATCTCATCTCAACTCATGACTATCCAAACTTAATGTTTTATGGAGTTTTGGGAAAAATAGAGAAAAAAAATTAGAAAATTAAAATAATATTATAATATTATTTTTAATATTATTTTTGTTTGTAGATTTCACAAAGTTGACTTGCTTTTTATTTTTTATTTGAAAGTTTGAAAAGGTTGTAATGATATTAGTTTGGAAAAGTTATAATGATTACTTATTAGTTTAAAAGTATTTTGTATTTAAGTGATATTTGAGAATAAGATGAGATAAAAATTTTGGAATGAAAACTTTTTCCAAACAAGCCCTAAATTTAATTGATGCGTTATATACCTTATATTGTATTTGTTTAGCACTTGCTTAAATTAATTACTTAATTAATAATTACTTTGCATGCATGGTCATGGATGTTGATGTAAAATGTATCACTATAAGAAAAATGGACTTTCGAGATTAATTAATAGCAATAAAAAGAATATTAGCATCCAAAATAGTGTCTAAAATGGCCAAAATTGAATGGTGTACTTTGTATATTAGTTTTATAATAGAATTACTCAAGTTTGAAAAGATAAATTAGATGAAAACGAAGAATTTGTTATAAACCGACTTGTATAACTACCTTTAGCCGTCAATTATGACCGTCCTTAGATGTCATAATTGATCATCCTTAACCGTCATAATTGACCGTCCTTAGCCGTCAATTATGACTTAAACTATACATAAACCGTCTTTGTACTCCTATATATATGGGTATCATTCACTTGTATAAGTTAAATGTTTTTATTATTGAATAACAACGCTTTCTCTGGTAATATCATTTATTTTTTAGTTTCATAACACGTTATCAGCACGAGGTTCTGTTGATTTTGAAGTTAGTGGTCTTATACTTTAAGTAAGTTTTTCAATATATTATTTGTAGTCTCCAAGATGAATATTAAAGATTATATTACTTATTATTACTTGATAAAATTCTACATTTATTTTCATAGTTTACATTTCAGTTATATCTATGATGAATTAATATTTCCATAATTTATTTTTTAGTTATATCTGTGGTCAATTTTTATTCATATAATTTATATACAAGTTTTATTAATTTTTTATACTTGTTATGAATTATAGATCATAAGATTCATCTTAGAATAGATATGGAGCATCCCTGAAGGATTGCCTAAACCAATAATTTTATTGAATATCTCATAATAAAAGATCTATTGATTTTGTGAGATAATTTAAAAGAGTGATATGTGTACCAAAAGATCAAGATCCTTCAAAAAGCTCGTTATGATTAATGCACCTGAAGTTGCATAATTGAAATTGTGTAGAGCAAAGCCACTAAAGAATATCTGTTTAAAATGAATGCCTCGAATGTGTTCCTGAAATAGCAATATCAAGTGCAAAAGTTCACAAGATATTTTAAACTTACATCTTGTCTTCCAGTGATTGAGTAAAATAATGAGTTTTTGTTAAGAAATCACAAGTCACGTCCTACTAGTTCCACATCATTCCCTGAAGTGAATGGTATTGGATTTATATCATTCCCAGAAGTGAATGGTGCATTTTTTTTCCAAAGAAACCAAGAGCTTGGACGTGATAATGAATATCTTTATAGTACTTCTATGATTTCGGTCTAGAAAATCGTATTGGAAAAACTATCAGCTTTCTCTTTGAGATGATATTATACAACTATTGAATCAAATATTATGATACATAAAAAATGATATGATTCAAAATATTTATATGTTTTTCATGATAACTTGATCATCTGAAATCAATTACGATAAGTTGAATAATTTTCATATGGACGTCTATAAAAGAACCAGAAGATTCTTTTACTATAAAATATTCCCATCATGAGCGGAAAGAAAAATTTGCTTGAAACAAATAAAATGAAATAATTTGATATTATCTTAATTATCATAGGTGAAATAAGAATTCAGATGATAATTAATTTATGGATGCAATAAGATAAAAAAGTCTTATATTCTAGCTGCTAAAATCCTAATGAGGATGGAAGTCCTCGTAGAAAAATTAAGAAATTTAGTAATCTAATGAACATAAGACATGTTTAAAAGTGTGAGATACCTATTGATACAAAAGATAAATCATCCCGAAAGAGAAAAGCACAAAAAAAATAAATTTATGCTCTTGAAGATGCCGTACCCACAAAACAAGCAATAAGATCCATCTAAACTTTTTGTACAAAATTCTCTCATAATAAAAACTCCTGAAGAGTATAATTTTCCTGAAGAGTATCTCCTGAAGAATAAACTCCTGAAGAGTATCTCCTGAAGAATAATCCTCTTGAATAGGAAACTACTGAAGAGTACCTCCTGAAGATGTTTTTCATGAAATGTCTTTCCTTAAAGAGGGACAAGTACTGGAAAATAACGAGATCTTGATACATTTCATGGATATTAGAGAAATTCTGGATAGAAATGAAACCGTTGTTGAAAACGTATTTTCATATAAGATGGAACTTGACATTACCAGAAGTAATGAAGAAAATGAGCCAAGAACTGTCGAAAAATACCGACGTAAAAATATTGACCAAAATAGAAATAAACAATTCCTTCAGAATTGATATCATTAGTAAAATGTGATACATATGGACTTGTAGCCCAAACATCTAAGAGGTGATGCTTGTTAAATATAAGTGGGTATGTGTATAAAGGAAATGAAAATGTGATTTATAAATTACGAGTCGGTTTCTCTAATATTGATATGCTTTTGAAGTGGATGAAATTATATTAAGGTTTTTATTAACTTGATAGTTGCCGAGAGTTTAGATATGCATGATTAACTGGATATTTATATGGATTACTATATATGAAATGCATGAAGCATATAGTCCTGAAGTACTTATTCTATCAAGTTTCAAAAATCCTTATATGATCTAAAACAATGTAAACACATGTGAAACAAGTTATTTTTCAGATATTTTCAATATCTAGAGTAGCTTTTATTGCAGTTTATATAGATGATTTAAATATCATTGAGGCTCCAGAAGCGCTCATGAAAACTGCACATATTTGAAATATAAATCATAAACCCTTTCGGATTCGAGGGGGAGATGAATGAAATTATTAATTCTGAAATATCATCTCTTAAATGCAATTAGTTTTTCAGATTAATATTATGGTTTTTGTAAGAAATGTGCATGATTAAAGGAGAAATAAAATGGAGCACGCAGAACATTTACCAGAAGATAGAAACACAACGTGAATATTTGTGAAATATTATTTTATTATCTCAAAACAAAATTACAGAAATTTGAGGCTCTTCGCCTCATTCTTTAAACGATCTTGCTCTTCATAAATTTGCATAGCATCCCTGTCTAAATGAGTAAGCAATCGAAAAGAAGAGTCAAGTAAGGATTTTAAATTCCTATTCTCTTATTTTATTGCTCCTACCTTCATGTTAGACTCCAGATGAAGTCGCTGAAAGATAAAAAGTTTCTTAATGAGTTTGTCAACCTCACAAGTTTTGGATTATAGTTGTTAAGAAAATGCGACAATAGTTGATGAGTATCGGATACCGAGACTCACAAGTTTGTAGATAGCATCATTATTTGACTTATTAGTCAGATAATTTTTGTATTGCATTATAACACCTATGGTAGAAGCAAAAACAATTGGTGAATAAGGTGTAGAATACCTCATATATTGGTCACAAAAAGATTGCTGGGTCATTGCTGAGGAAGAATGCAAAGAGAGATTGCAAAGTAAGAAAGCAGATTAATTACAGAAAAGTGAAAAAGATGAGATGCGAATGAAAATGAGTTGAATATTTCTTTTATAGAAAAAATTATGAAAGCAAGACAAAATTACATATATTGATAGAAGATACGCTAAATAAAAATATCCTACAGTTATTTACTAGGCCGTGAAATTAAAATCAGCTTGCCTCTACTTTCTTAGAAGTTGGATTTTTTCAGATATCCGCGGCAAGATTAAATGCAGCTTGTCGTTATTCTCTAAGTATTTAGAATTCTTCAAATATCTGTTGCTGCTGATCCTGAAGATCATGAGCATATCGTTTTAGCGTCTTATTCTCCTCCTTCAATTTCTTATTCTTACGACTCTTCGCAGAGAGCTTCTAACGCAATTAAGATATTTGATTATTGAGTTGGTTGACCTCATTCACTTTAGTTAATAACTTCCAAGACATGGCCATAACAGATGCAAAATATTGAGTACTAAGAAATCTTGATTCTGAAACGACATCAGAATAATTCCTTCCAGAAAAATGAATCTCTGCTCCTATCATAAGAGCAACATTCTCAGGTGAGTAAAAGGAAGGACAAAGCATCTCTATTACTTCACAGCGTCTCTCGTGAAGCATCTATCTACAAGAGATAAGAGATGTAGCATCATAACCCTGAGGTGCTTGATAGCTCTAGAAGAGCTATAAAATCCTGCGGTGCTTGTCTGGTCTAAAAAGGAGCCCACCATTTTTGTTGAATATGAAGGTTGGCAACTTAATTTTAATGACATCTTCATTAATTATGTTATTTACAAAAACTCCAGAAGAACACAACTCCATAAAAGTAGTGAATTTAATGTTAAAACGATATTGAATCAATATGGTAAATTTGTTTACCAAAACATTACCAACTGCATCATTTAAAGAGTTGGTACATAATATTGAGATGCATCAACGCAAAGATCTTTCACTATAAAGTCTTGAAGCACTTTTATATAGACAAAACTCATCCCCTGAGTACTCCAATAGTTGTTCGATCACTTGATGCGCAGAAAGATCCATTTCGTCCTTATGAAGATGATAAAGAAATTCTTGGGCCTGAAGTACCTTATCTCAGTACAATTAGAGCCCTGATGTATCTTGTAAATTGCACTCGGTCTAATATTACATTTTTAGTTAATTTACTTGCAAAATATAGTTCCACACCAACTCGAAGGCATTAGAATGGTATTAAACATGTCATTCGTTACCTCCGAGGTACGATTAATATGAGATTATTTTATCAACATGGATCAAGTCCACAATTAGTTGGATATGCAGATGCGGGTT
Source organism: Carya cathayensis (assembly GCA_011037825.1). Lineage (NCBI taxonomy): Eukaryota > Viridiplantae > Streptophyta > Magnoliopsida > Fagales > Juglandaceae > Carya > Carya cathayensis. The sequence continues at coordinate 481,880 of QGSO01000155.1, forward strand.
ATCTTTTAGATCCACACGGAGAGATCATTGCAATTCATGAGAAGAAATGTGAAATTGATGTCAAACATATACGATCAAGTGATAATTTGGCATATTTATTCACTAAGGTATTACCAACTGCAACATTTAAGAAGATTGTGCAAAACATTGGAATGCGAAGACTTCAAAACCTATCATAATGCACTTTTCAGGGGGAGTAAATGTTTTGAAAAGTAGTGCTGATTGTACTCTTTTTCTTTCGCTAAAGTTTTTTCTCATTGGGTTTTCCTTTGCAAGGTTTTAATGAGGCAATCCTAAAGTGCTTGGCGATATACATGAATACTGTACTCTTTTTCCTTCACAATTGTTTTTTTCTTTCATAGGGTTTTTCCTTGATAAGGTTTTAACGATGCATATTCTTTATATATGGTCATCCAAAGGGAGAGTGTTATAAATCGACTTGTATGACCACCTTTAGCCGTCATAATTGGTCGTCATCATAATTGACCGCCCTTAACTGTCAATTATAACTTAAGCTATATATAAATCGTCTTTGTACTCCTATATATATGGTTATCATTCACTTGTATAAGTTAAATATTTTCATTATTGAATAATAACGCTTTTCTCTGATAATATCATTTATCTTTTAGTTTCATAATAGAATGAAAGATCTAACAACTTTTTTCTTTATCTTTTTTTTTTTCTTTTTTTTTCTCTATGGAAGGACTAGTACTATGAATACTTTATAATATAGTAATTTACAATTGAATTTTCCTCATTTGTTTAACTAATTGATCAGGAGTACGATGTTACATAAAGTCATGATATTTAGGTCATCTCAAAGAAAATATCGGCCTAATATAATGTCGCTAGGTACTTGGATTAGAGTACTAAAGATAATTATTATAAACTTGGTCAATCTTTAATTATGATGATGGATTACTGTTGTGGTCAAGGTTTAAAAACTTTCAACACTTCCAATCGAGTGACTTGCCAAGTTTCAAACAAACGACCATATTAAAATGAAAGCTGCCAGAGAAAATATAGTTGAAAGAGAATGTTGGAGTTCAACTCTTTCGGCCATTAATGTCCGTAACAATTAATGATCTGTATTTGACTAAAAACGCCTCTCACACACACACGCACACACAGTAGTTATGCATCGAATGGCTCGAAAAAAAGTGTCTTACCATTTATCACTAATTATTTTCAAAAAGAGATATTCTATGGTATATCTCCCAAGGCTGCATCTAGTCCCATGATTCTGGAAGGGAAAAGCATGCATGTCTGCTTGACTTTAGATTCGATGAGGCCGAAGCAACTCATGTAATTAATTAAGCGTACATGTATTTTATTTTTATGCAAATATTATATATGTAGGACTTGTGTGCATGCGTGTATGCCTTTTCTATTCTCTTGATCTTGTCTATTCTTTTATTAATTTGCTGCTGCATGTGATTATGGATTAGGTATGCCAACCAAAGTAGTTTTGCTTAAGCATGCAGCTTTCGATCGAGATTCGAGATGGTGACATATAGTTGATGAGAGAAGAGAGATTAATTGCCTATCTTTTGATCTTAATCTCATGTTTGTGCACTAACGTACGTATATTCGAAGTTGGCTGGTGGATTTTGAGTACTTTTTCTTTTAATAAAGGGCCTTCAATCATCACTGTTGTTACGTGGCATTTGGTCATGTACGTACTTTACTTTTTACTGATCGACTGCGACGCGAATTGTCTCCTCACGCATGCGCTCGGTAAGCTTGATTGTGGTATACCTAATTAGTTGGCCATCTACTCGCGCAATTCTATCACTTTTATGGCTTCGGTTAATATTGAGGGTAAAATGTAGCCAGCCCAGCCCAGCCCATAAAAGCTCAAAGCACAAAGAAAGGAGAGAGAGAAGGAGATAAGAAGGAGCTGCCATATCATGCTTATTTTCAGGGGATTACAGTTGATGTTTTTGTACAAGTAAAAGGTTGGAAATGACGTAAAGAAAGACAATTGGATGATGAAGAGGGCAAAATTCTTGGTTTTTAAATCATGGATGAGCTCTAAGCATCTCTCTCTATTTACATTTATGAACTTTATTTATTTTTTAAACCTTTGAACTCTAAGCATCGGACCACAGTCCGAGGATCCTTTTTTTTTTCTTTCGTCTTTTTTTTTTTTTTTTAAAAGAAGAGGACAGAGCTTCCTTACTTTATTGAATGAAACCCTCACTTATGGTAGAAGAAAATTCATAACAAGTAAAGCTAAATACCAACATAACAAACAATGCCCCAAACAGGTACATTTAAACACGATTGGCAAACCAAGATAATCCAATCTAAGCCCTCCTCTCCTTGCCTTGTTAGGAAATCCGCCACTTTATTACCTTCCCGAAACAAATGAGAAATCGTGTAATCAACTCCATGAAGAACTTGAAGAAGCTTCTCCCAAAAATTCCATAAATACTAGACTGTACAAGCTTTATTCCAAATCCAATGTACAACCAAATCCGAATCACATTCTATCTCAACCTGCAAAATCCTTGTCTCCCGACAAAGTAACAATCTAGAAATAAACACTCTAAGTTCTGCTTCATTATTAGTACCAAAACCAAATTTAGAAGAGAACGCAACCAGCATCCGCCCTTCATCATTTCGCAAAATACCACCCCCACCACAACTCCCTGGGTTACCTTTACAAGAGCCATCAACATTGAGCTTCACCCATCCTTCCCTTGGTCTTCTCCAACTTACAATTTGTTGCCACCGCACTACAGGATTATGCAAGGAAATATTCAATTCGACTAGAGGTAATCTGTATGTACTTGCAACAACTTCACTATTTTTCGTTGAAGGAAAAAACTGCCTCTGCCAAAAGACAATTGAACACCAGACTGCCTCATACGATCCTAGCTTTCCTTCCATTCTAGCACCACATCTAGGCTACCATAGTTTCCAAGAAATCACACACGAAAGCAAACCAATCAACACCCCCTTCATATTTTATTGTTGTTGTTGGTTTAGCACAACGAAACCAACAACAAACACGAGCCCACCAGCTATGAACATGCATGCAACGAACACCAAAAATCTGAGATGCCTTCCTCCACACTGGCTGAGCAAAATCCCCTGAACACAAGACTTGATCAAGAGTATCAATCTTGCCTCGGCCCACATACAACAATCACACCAAGAAGCCAAAGGAATTCTAATCGATTGTAACCTTCCATCCACTGACAAGCAATTAAACTTGGCCTTCCATATCGTTGGAGTATTGCATCACACATAGATAATATGGAATTAAAGTCCAAAGTAGAAAAGGCTAAAATAGTAAATACAATATAGTTAGTTAATTCTGTTTCTTTGCATTTTCTGTATAAATACAGTGTAATAGCAGACTAGGAACTTCACTTCTTCTTTTGATCAATACATTTCAGAATTCCTTTTATTTTTCTCTGTTTTCAAGTTCTTTACTCATTTGATCGAAATCTTGTCATGGTATCAGAGACAGGTTCTAATATTTCCTTGTCTTTCTTTCGTACTCATTGTTTGTTACAGGACCAATCAGTGAAGAAGATGATTTTTTGAAGTTCATTATGCCATATCCATTCCATCCCTTCTAGATTTTGAGTTGTCAATCTGGTAACCTGCCAAGCTGACGCTATAATGAAACAACCATCCTTGTTTGGCTGCCAGATTGTTATGTCCTCCCCTTCTCTGAGAGCTGGAAGCTCAAAAATAATTTCCTCCATCTTAGTCAATCCGACCAACTCCTCAAGAAACCCCTTATCCTATGAGCTATCCACCCAACAGTCCTTCACTTGCAAATGTAGAAGATTGATCTCAGAAATATCAGCTGCAAGCATACCCCGTGATAACCATTTATCAAATGAAAAAGGATGCATTTCCATTCCTTACCAAATCATGTATGTTATCCAAAACCACCGGTATAACTTGTACCAATGATTTCCAAAAACGTGAATCCGAAGCTTTAGCGGAAACCTCCATAACATGTTTTTTCCTTAGGTATTTTGCCTTAAAAAACCTTGTCCATAAATTATCCATTGTCAATAATCTCCAAGCAAACTTCAAATGTAACGCCTTTTGAACCTAAAAAAAAATCCCTTGCACCAATTCCTCCCTCCATAGTGGGCTTACATAATTTTGTCCAAGCCAACCATTTTCTCTTGGCTTTACCATGACCTTCACCTAAAAAAATGTAGCAATGATAGAGTTCAACTTGGATATCACCAATTTCGAAATATCAAGAACAACCAATAAATGAGTTGCCATACTAGAAAGAAAATGCTTTAACAAAATTAATTTACCCCCCTTGCGACAACAATCGAAGCTTCCACCCAACCACTCTCCCCTGAAATTTCACCGCCAATGGCTCCAACACTCTAGACGTGAACTGCTCCACCAGAATAGGAGCCCTCAAGTACCAAGTGGGAAACCCCTCCATAAACCCAATAATATTCAGCAAGCTAGACTTCCGTATAGTTTCGATTTTATTAGAGAAGAACAAAGTAGAACTCTCCTTGTTAATAAGCTTGCTAGACCAACTAGCATATAATTCCAACGTCTTCATGAGGGACTTCATCGACTTCCTATCCCCATTGGTAAAAATCAGAAGATCATCCACATATAGTAGATGTGAGACTAAAGGCGCACCATGTGGATGCGCAAAAAGCCCAATCCTCCCCTCCTCAAAACTAGTCTTCAATAATCTAGATCACACTTCTTCCATAATAATAATTAAATAAGGCGACAAAGGATCACCTTGTCGCAAATCCCTCCTACGTCCCATGCAGCATAATAGAAAACCAGGTTGGCTTAATATACCTGTCAATCAATCCACAAATTTTTTTTTTTGAAAAACCAAATGCATCCAAAACTCTAAGAAGAAAATCTCAATCCACCCTATCATATGCTTTGGCCATATCAATCTTCATCATTATATTTCCCCCACTCACTTTTTTATTAATAAAATTCACCATCTCTTGAGCCAGTGATATATTCTCAAAAATACTTCTGCCAAGGATAAGCGCTCCCTTCTCAAGAGAGACCATCCAAGATAGAAACGAAGACAAGTGCTTCACAACAATTTTTGAAAAAATCTTATAAGCAATCGAACATAAACTGATAGGGCGAAATTTATAAAAGCTTTGAGGATTCTGCACTTTCAGGATTAGTACAATAAAAAATGAAGAATAATACCTCAGTAACTCTATACCAAAGAAAAATTCTCTTGCCGCTTCCACCAAGTCCACTTTCGCAATATCCCAACAAGCAATAAAAAATGCCGATCCAAAACCATTAGGTCTTGGATTGCTATGTTTAGGAATTGATAAAATCACCTCTTTGACCTCATCTTCAAACAAATCTCTACGGATATTATCATTCTCTTCCGCTGAAATGAATTTGTGCACAAGACTTGATAAATCACCTTGAATAGTGGCGCCGACGATTGTAAGAGCTTGCTGAAAATGCCTCACCACCCCTTGATGTACCTCCTCCGTTGAATGCAAAATAGCCCCATCAGAAAGTGACATCAATTAACTTATTGAACGACACCTTTGCATATTTGCCACTGCATGAAAAAAAGGTATATTCTGATCACCCTCACTTAACCATTTTTTCTTTGCAATTTGAGCCATCCAAATTTCTTCATTCTACTCCCAGAAACTCAACTCAGCTTTAGAAACCAGCATCTCCCATTCAAGATCATTATCAAATTCTACTTGAAGCTTTCATTCTATCAACTCTATCCTTTCTTCTATCCTTGATAGTATTCTGAACATGACCAAAAATTCTAATATTCCAATTCTGCAAAGCCAACTTCAGTCTTTTTAACTTCGCTGCCGACTTAAATAAACCTCTACCCAATATAGGCTCCTTCCAAATCTCATCCACAAAATCATGAAAAGAAGCATGCCAAATCCACATATTCTGAAACCAAAATGGGGCTGGACCATCCTTCTGTCCACCTTTGTGTTACGAACAAGCACAGGACTATGATCAGAAGTTTTATGAGATAAATACTCTATGCAAATATGAGGAAAATCTCTTAGAAACTTTGCATTCACCACCACTCTATCTAACCTAGTCCTACTCCTCGCATGACCCTCTTGACCATTACACCATGAAAATTTATGGCCATTAGACCGAAACTCTAATAAACCACACATTTCCAAACAATGATTATAATCCTCCATGGCCACTAAGGATCTCAGATTTCCCCCAACTCTCTTCCCATCCTCACGGATAATATTAAAATCATCCACTACAAGCCAAGGAACATCATCCAAAATCACATTGTCCATTACATGCCACAAATCACTTCTATCCAAATAATTGCATTTAGCGTAGACGAACATCAAAAGGATTTTCTGATTAGTAAATTCAAAACAACCTGTTATAGATTGATCTGACATATCCACAATATCAACTTCAAAATCAGCTTGCCAAAAAATCCAAAGCTTTGCCCCCATTGCCTCATTTGAGCAAAAATTTTTAAAAGCAAGAGTGCTTGCCAGTCGTGACATTTTATCATCCTTCACAAAAGGTTCTGCAATAGCCAAAATAACAACATTCAACTTTATAATCAAACTCCTAAGTCACCTTCTCGACGTGTCTAGACCTTGTACGTTCCAAAACAATAAATTTCCAATCATAGATTAAGCTTAGCCGGACAAGCCAACACCTGTTGAGATTGTCTCACCACCAAACCCAATTTTTGTTTAGAACAATTCTTTGAGTTTTTGAAATCACCTTCCGATTCATATCCATTTTCTTGCATCAAACGACTTAAAGAGGGTTCATATTCACATTCTCACAAATGAAAAGTATCACAATCATCCACCCTATCACTACGATTACTCTCCAAAGCCAAAGTTTCATCAACTACCACTGTAGAACACCCCTCCATCAACACCAATCTATTATCCTCATCCATCATTAAAAAATCCACAATAGGCGACGAATGGACTTCTCGAGTCCCCATCAAAATATTATTAGCAATTCCAGGAGAGGCCAATAAATGATGAAAAATTGGAACCGAATCATCCATCGAGCACAAAGCCTTATTGTGTACGTCAACAAGTTCTGCATCCCCTTTCGTTAACAAGATTCGTGTAGACAATTCTTTATTCTAGCATGGCACATCCACATTCTGCACTTCATTATCATTACAGATCATAGAAATTTTAATAGCATAATCCAGCCCCTGCATCAAAGTCCCCATCGCACTTGTACCCTCCACTATTTGATCGGAATCCTTATTATTCTGCACCTGCTCTATAGGAATTACAATTGAATGATTTGCTGATTTTTTTCTTGCACCAAGTCTCCTTATCTAGGCCCTGTTTCCCTACCTCTTTCTTTTCCACCTTTCTTCTAACAGCCAAAAGTTGACCCACCTGACAAACCACTATCGTGTGGCCCTGCCTTTTGCATTTAGAACAATACAATCCTAACTTTTCTTATTTCACAGCTTGCCAAATTTTCCTATTAGCCACCATAATCGAAAAAACTTGTACTAATTCAGCCGACAGATCCATCTCTACACAAATTCGTGCACCTGTTGCACGCATACGATTCAAAGTAGCATTATCAGTACCCAAATACTGGCCAAACCTACTGGCCAATATTTGGAGACAATCCTGACGATAAATGCAGCAGTAAACCTGGAAGGAAAATCCATCCCGCCACCCTTGAAGGTTCAACATTCAGATCAAAATCTTTAGTCCATCGAAAGATGCAAAAACTACAACCATCAATGATACAGCCCTCCCTAGGCCAACCATGAATAAAATTCCTCTCACTAGCCATCTGTACCAAGACATGGTAATCATCCATGAAACTCTCCGTAGGAATCTCCAGAGGACCCCACATTTTCACAATTGACAACCACACAAAATCAATAGATGGCTTGGTTCAAATAAATTTCAAAACTAGAGCAAACTTGAACCCCTCTGCAGCCTTCACCATTTTAGCCAACGAAAACACAACCCAATTCTCCATCCACATCCACTGGATTTTGCATGGCTAGTTTGAAACCAGAAGAATTGGAAAACTTCACCAAAGCCTAGGTGTAAGACTTTTGCCTCCCTCCATAAAGAGAAACACTAGGATCACCATCCAAAACAGCCCTTGCTGGAGTCAATGACACCACGTAGGCCGAGGGCACCACCATGGGCGTGGGCATAATCGAAATGAAAAATTGCTCTTAAATCGCTCAAAGAATTAGAAAAATTGAAAATATTTCTTTTAAAAAATGAAAAAAAAAATGAATAATTGTTTTCAAAAAATAAAAATTTGAAAAACATAAAACACAGAACAATTACCCATTTGCTCTCGCCTAGCTCATGATTTGCTGCCCCCTTGCACATTCATGCTAGAATAAACTATTCTTGCATGCTGATTGAGGGTGAGGGAACCCCTATCCCACATTCGCTATTCTCGCACTCGCTCTTCTTGCACTTGCTCTTCGCGCACACTTCTTCCATTTTCGTTCTTTGTTCATTCGCTCTCTTCTCAGCGTCGTCTACCTCCGCCTTATGTGGATTAGCCAATGCTTTTAGCATATGTTCAACATTGACAAAGTTGTTTACTTAATCCATGAACTCACGTAAGGTCATCGGTGCCTTTCAAGCTAGTTCCAACATGAAGGGGCTTGTGGGCCATACTCTGCCCTTCAGGTGGCTAAAGTTAGCTTCTCGTTCTGATTGTTTGTTTTCATGCAATTCTTATTGAACCAGCCCATGTGCTCCTTCAATCTTTCCTCTTCTCTCTATTTTACAATGAGGAGGTATGCACTAGGCGGCCTCTTCTTCCTACTAGCCATGAACTGTGTGAGGAATGGCCTGTCAAGCTCCTTGAAATGAGTGATTGATACTACTTGCAAACTCCTGAACCATCCTCTAGTCGTGCCTTTAAGGGTTAAAGGGAAGGCTTGGCAATTTTCCTTGAAAACCGGTGCAAGTTCATGTGGATCTTGAAAATATCAAAATGCTTTACTAGGTATTTGGACCCGACGTAGAGGTAGATCCATGCCATTAAGCCAGTTGTCTACCGATGAAGAGATTACCACTCGCTTTAACATTGCTTCGTAGTTTCTCCAAAGAGTACTTTAGGCTGTCATGTATCCTCTCCTTCTCACCTTGGTCATTCTAAGATGGCCCTCATTCACTCTGACACTCCTCATCACACTGCCTGTCACGGCCCTGGTCTTCACCTTCTTCTATGTTCACATCCCTCCATTCTAAGCCTCGCTTTTAAGCTTCATTCTCCCTTTTGAGAGCCTCCATGGATAATGTCATTCTTTGTTGCTTTTCTTTAATCTTAGTGAATCTCTTTTCCGCCCTGTTGGCCTTTTGTCCATCAATTGTTACAACCTCTAGATCACGAAGCGTATGGAACTGTGTGGTAGCAGGCATCTGAGTCTAGGCTCAAAAGCAAATCAATTTGTGTGAAAAAACTCTGAAAGCCCATAGAAGTCACCAATTGTTGATGCAATTACCAGCAGTGCCTGCAACGCTTCCACAACCTCATTGTATAAGAGAAACAACTTTGAGTGATCCAAGTGAGGGATACCTCCGATGGTTAAGTTAGAGAGAAGCTAGAGTCTCTTAAATCAATCTAATAATCTTGCAGTGCGTGCCTAGTGTTCAACTTGGAAAAAATCATTACTGTTGTTGGTGGATGTGATCAATCTCATCTTATTCAAAGTTGGGTGTTCAATGATGGCATTGTACAAGGAACAAGTTCTTAACACCAGGAAGTTAGCCATGACAATGTAGTGCAAGATCTTGTTCCTACCATGTCATTGTACGACGAACTGCTTCTCACCACAAGAAAGTCCACCATGATAACTGTAGTGCCTGCCATGAATGACAGAGTGATGGCATTGATGAGCTACACCATTTCCCTCGATAATCCACTCAATGGTGTGGGTGTTGATCCTAGCATGTCCTCAACCTTTCTTTTTAATTTTCCTTAGTATATGACATCTGTTGAATTCTCATTATTGATCAAAAATCTTGCGGGTGGTAAAGCTAGCAATGAGCAAAGTACCAGTAAGAGCATTAGCAATGGTGTAGGCAAAGGTAAAGTTCGGCTAAAATCTCATGTTTTGTATTTTGCCTTTACCATTCAAGAGAGATTTCTGCATTGGATTATCCATCTATTACCCAAAATAATAATAAAATATTATTTTTTAATAATAATAATTTTTTCTAATTTTTTTTCCATATTTTGTAATTATACTAACATATGTTAAGTAATAATTTAATTTTTAATTAAATTATTGTTTTGCCTTGAGTTGAGATAGATAGAGCAAGTGGGAGGAGAGAGAAAAAAAAAGTAAGGAAATAAAGTGTATAGGGTGAACAGTACATCTCTAAATATATAGAAGCATTGTAGCTAGTAAGCAAGAATTTTGCATTTGGCTAATCCAATGTAGTAGATTTAATGGAATTGTTAGCTAAATATTGGTTTGAATTGGTGTTTGCCTACACCATTGCTAGTACTCTAAGGTATCATCATTGAGGTATAACATTGCTTGCACAATCATTGTCTCCAAATAATACGGGTGCTCCTCATGCTCTTGCTACTTTCGGTGGTCATTGAACTGCAAAGACATCTTCTTTCCTAACTGTCTTGGAAAGGCCGACATAGGCCTCCCTAGCAAATGATGATGCACCGCCCCTAGAGAACCAGCCTGCTTAGTCTGAATCTCTCTGATGAGCTCCTACTGCTTGGATGGGTTGTGGCAGAGGGTGAGCCCTTGTGTTCTTGTCCCTTCCTAAGCTCTCATCCTCCCCCACGCTCTTGGTGATCTTTCTCTTCCCTTCTAGATCGATCACCTTTCTGGAGAACTAGTTCCTAGAACTGAAAATGTTTCAAACTGATACTTGAAATTAGTTCATATATCAAAATGATCCCACATCCAAACTTTGTTAGATTAGTTACGAAAAACACTAGCATGATACATCCTGCCATATCTTATCCAATTGTAGAAGTAGATGTGCCATGTATATACAGTAAGTTTTTAAGAACAAAGAACTGCACAATGAACATACTATCATCAACCACCCATAGGGTGGACTCGTAATGCACCACTTGGCTGATCCGATTTGGGTCACCCAAGGGGTGCCACTTTCAACCATCCTATGTTGGACCACCATGAGGTCACTCCTTGTAGGTGGGCTTTAATATTTTGTAATTTTAGGTTCGACTTTTCAAATTTTTGTAATTTTATAGTTTTAAATTTTATATTAGCTTTATATTTCTTTAAAATTATGTTAGATGTTGTATCCTCTTGTTTTAGAGTTTTGGAAAAATATTGTTTAGGTTTAAGTGGTTTTGACTTTCTCTAAAATGGTAATTGTGGTTTAAAAAGTTTTTAAGTAGTACCTATAGTTATGGTTAATTTCAAATTGATTCTTTTGCAAAGATTCCATCAGTATCTTGATAAACAAATGCTGATGTGGCCATTGCCCACCACGTGAGCACAACTCAAAACATTACACATCGGCATGAACACTAAAAAATTGAAAAGAAAAATAAAATAGTAGTAAAATAATTTAAAAAAATCAGTAGAAATTAAGAGATATTAATACTCAATAAAATCTGAATAAATTAAAACTCATTAAAAAGTGAATAAAATATTTAAGAGATATTTTGTTCTTATTCAAAAAGACGATCGCGTGTCAAGGGACACTTTGCAACCATTTTTGTGCAAATACCATCTCACTGTTGGGTAACGGTACTGAAACCTTTAATGGGCTCTACCTGAAGACCACTTATCTTAACGAACATATGGGATACAAATGACTGAGACACACCCGAGTCAAATAGAGTATTCGCAAAGTATTGTGATACTCTAACTCGTTCAGGAATGACCCAACAATCCATTACTTACACTACACTTAAAACTATTAACTAACTACCTAAAGTCATAGTGTCATACCTATGATGACGCTTGCTTCCTAGGTTTCTCGGGCATCCTCAGTAACTTCTCTAGGAGTAAGGATGTATACTCGCTTTTGTACTACTTGCATTTAGTCTCCCCATCTTCCACTGGGGCTAGTTTACTACATTGCCATTGCCAGATGGCAATCCTTGGCATAATACCCCGACTGCCTATATCTATAGCATGAGAGTGGGTTCTGAAGACACTCTCCCTCATGAGCCCTATGACAAAAACTACACACTGGTTTCCTTCCTACCATGTGTACTCCAGCATTAGTTGGCAGGCATGTTCACATCCTCGACACAAGCTTTTAAGAGGAACCCAAACTATGTTCCCTCACCTATGAACGTCCTCTCTCTTTAGGTCAATGGACACGACCATCGAATTACGTTGCTCATATTCATTGATAGAGGCCATGTGCACCAACTTCTAAAAATCTTTAATCTCTAGACACACTACTTGTGCCCTGAAACGTGTTTGTAGTCTGTTTTGGAATGACTCTGTTCTCATGCTCTCCGTAGAAATGAGTTGAGGGCAAAGCTTTCTAACTCTATGAGTTTAGCAACATATTGCTCAACCATCAGGTTGTCTTGGACCAAGTTAGTGAAGTTCTTACCCTTTTGCTATCTTATAATGGTGGGAAAGTATCGATCATCGAACTCTTCCTTGAATCATTCCTACGAGACTTTTTCCATGGCTCCCACTTCCATGGTAAGAAGTTGTCTCTTGGCACTCCACCAAAGTGCCGCCTCTCCTTGGAGCAAGTAGCTTGCATATAGAACCTTCTAACTTTCAATGTAGCCACACACCTCGAAAGTTCTTTTGATATCCATAATTCACCTCTCCGCCTTCATAGGACACTTGCTACCAAAGAATCGTAGGTAATAGTAGGCTAGGAATCATTCATATGTGTAGCCCCGCGGCTCCTCTCTGGGAAATTAACTTGCTAAATTTGCATGTGGCATGAATATAACTCGTGTTGCTGCTAGAACACATTTGAGATGCGATTGAACACCCTTGCTAACTCACTATCTCCCCCTTCATTCGATGGGTCCCTCTCATGACTACCTATTGGTCCTTCACCTTGTGAAACTCTCGATCACACCTGCTAGCTGGTCGATAACACCTAGGGTTTAGATTGAGAATTGGTGTGAATGTGTAAGCGAATAGTTGTTTAAAATGAAGTAAAATAAGTAAAGGTTTAACAGAAGACAACATTATTTCTACCAAAGGTTTAAACCGTAAATATGATCATTCATTAATCATCAAAATATCCATGTGTTACTTCATTTCTCAAACAATCATAATATACAAAACCATTAATTTGTTCCCTATATCCAAATATGGCGAACCAAACATGATTGGTCGCCTGAATAACTAGTACAACTCCAAAGAAGAACAATACAATTACTTAATAAGTATCTATTGCTTAGTCAGGATTGGTCCTTCGTCCTCCAGTAGCTCTCCTGGGTCTACCTCTGCATGAAATCTACAATTTTGATAAAAAAAAAAAAACCATAAGTAGGTTCAACAACTATGACAAGACTGCTAAAGAGAAACAATATACGTGATGATATAATGCATAGTTACACTTAAAAGATCTGTGAATACATATATTTGTGTGTGACGACGAATCACCCTCTAAGCAAAACGCATGCATTCATAGTCATGGCGAGGAATCACACTCTGAGTAAAATACAAGTATATAAGCATGGCGAGGAATCACCATAGAGGAGTTACCCTTTGTGTAAAACTCAAGTGTACATATATATCACCGAGGTGAGGAATCACCCTCTTCTCAAGCATGTAAAGCTAATCATATCACGTCATATAGAATCTCATCACATAGAATCTCATCGCATAAAATGCCAAGGAGGGGAAATCACTTCATCGTTTGGCTCGGCAAATTACTCCCACCCAACCAACGTGCAAGCTAATTAACCTATTCAAATACTTTAATCACACACCAAAATATACATGTTGCAACGATGACACATTTTACCGGACTAACGAACTCGAAGACACTACACATGATATGCTTTGGGAATTCTCCTTCCCGTCTATTAGGTGAAGTCAATGATGTTCCACCCTGATCACCATGTGGCATTCTCCTTCCTATGTGACACTCGTGGCAATGTGTCATAGGAATGACTCGGGGAATCCTCAACCCATCCATGATAATTTACACATGGTAAGACTTACATATGAAATCACTACATCACCAATTAGAACCACTCACACATCAAGGTCTCAAAATCACGATCTAAATATATTTAAAAACATAATGAAAGAAAATATTTATTATTTCATGAGAAAAAAATCAAAGGTTTTAGAATATGCAATGCAAATCCCACGACATACCCACAACATTTAACCCACATTTTTTAGTATTGTCTTGTAAGATATCCTAAAAAATACTATGGCATCGCTAGTTTTGCTCTTCCTTTTCTCTTTGCCGCACTCTAGAAGTCACTTGTTTTTTTTAAGGCTCTAGGTCCAAAGAAGATCCAATACTAATCTCAAAAGTAAGATTTTGACTTTTACCTTAAGTCATTTATAAGGCAGAATCGTCGGGTATCCTTCTCATGCCCTTTGACTTCAATGTGTCGAGTAAAAGTCATTTAGTCTTAGTAGTCCATCTATAGAATGGTAAAGACAGACTGATGAAAAAAGGCATGCACATTTTTGTGTCTTACCTTGCAACCAATCTGCAGTTCTATCCCAAGTAGGGGTTGTTGTAGATGTGTTTCATAACCATTGACAACCTCTGTTGGCAACCTACAATTAGAGAATAAAAAGGGTGGTGTCTAAGGACCCCTTTAATGCCTAAGGCAGTTTGTTTATGTGAGGAATCCAAGATTTCATATATCTCTTTTCTTACTTGTTGTTTTGCCTTATATCCCCTTCCTGGAATTGAGTTGTCGACCTTTTCCTGTGTACGGGGTGTCCATCCCTATACATGGAGCCATGCTACCACATTTGATTCAGCGGCTTCTACTACCGTCTTCAATCATACCCCCTCAAGTATTTGGTGGGGCATGGCTCCTCTTTAGACCTCCTGTCAAGGATAAGTCCTTTCATCAGGCCGCTTGGCTCTTGATTTCTAGTATCGGACATTTAATTCGATTGCACTCTTCGCAGCTATCCCTATCAGAAACACATCTGCTATGGTCTATCACACAGAACCCTAATCCAGTCATTTAATGCAGTTTGACCTTCAACGAGCTTCCTAGGCAAGGACATGTCGGCCGATGCAAAGTCCAACATTCCTATCAAATCGAGATCTCAAACATTCCTGCCTCGTTGGGACTAAATTTTTCTCATTGGGCCTTCCTTGCCTTCCTCTTTCTAGGCTAGGCTTGTCGGCCCTGTTCTTGCAAGGGACCATTCGACCTTCCACGTAGTGCCAGACCATACCTCTAGGTTTAGACGATATGGCCTATAGAGCTAAGGCCTTTTCCCTGCAGACCCACTCTAGATGTGACCTTTTAGATGGAGTGTGAGCTTCTACATATGACAATACTTTCCTTTGAGCTTTATTATGTAATCCTAGAAATCTCATACATCTGCATGGGTTTTTTCCTTGACCATTGCTCTCCATTTGCTAGTACCTTGCCCTTTGTCCGAGCTACCAACCACTTGAGCTCCTCTTTCTCTCCTTCTACACCAGAATTTCTTGACTTCATGTTTGCTCGCATGGCATAATGTGAAAAGTTCTTTGTTATATCCTCCACTAAGATGTATAAGCCAAACTTTCTATATGGTGGCACTCATCCTTTATTTGGGACTAGTTACACTTTGCAGACATTGTCTCTTCATTTTTCACAAATGAATGAGGGAAGATCATCTTTGCCTTCCACTTTGAAAGGAATGACTCTCTTCTTTGCTTTCCTTTGCCCTCAGAAGGTAGACTGTCTTCTTATGCTGGCACAATCCTTACACTGTAAGGTTGGCCATTGTAGAGATGATAATTACTGATGAGTTGCCATTTAGAATTGTTGAAGAGCAAGGGTATAGGAAGATGTCTTGGTCATTTGAACCTCGGTATAAAGTGTCATGTCACTTCACGGTTGTAAGAGACTGCATAAAGTTGTTTGCATTAAAAATGGAAAAGCTCAAAAAGTTGTTTAAAGATGGTGGCATGAGGGTTTCATTGACGACTGATACATGAATATCGGTACAAATGCTTAATTACATGTGTCTAACCAAACATTTCATTGATAGGGATTGCAAATTGCACAAAATCATTACTCTTTGTTTAACTCCTAATCATTGAAAGGAGACTATTGGGAGGTATGTTGACTCATGCCTCTTTGATTGAGGCATTAAGAGGATATTTAATTATTGATAATGCAAGCTCAAATAATCTTACAATTAAATATTTTGGGACATTATTATACTATAATGTTCGTACAAATCCATTAATAATTGTCTCACAATCGACGCCAACTCTTCAGCCCGAGTCACATTATGAATTTTCTTCAAGTGGAAACCAAGAAGTCCTAACTTGCTATGTGGATCCAGCACAATTGCATTCAAAATCAACAAATTCAATCTATCTAATTGATAAAAGGTTAGAATTGCATAATAAAGTTGTTTAAATGGGTGATTTATTTTATCAAATAAAGATTGAACACTTAATTATGCATCAAATTCTAATATTGAATGCAAATTAATTGATGTCAATATTTTATATACATAAAGTTCTATATTTGCCTTTGAAAGAAATATATTTTTTATGTACTGCAGGGCATTTATGAAAATACTAAAAGAGAATGGAACTCACGGCTGGAACTCAAGGGAGCAAGCAGAAAATCAGCACATGCAGAAAGATAGAAAGGCCACCCACTCCCAAGTTAGGCCACCCACTCCCAAGTTAGGCCACCCACTCCACCATTCTTCAAAGTTAGGCCACCCACTCCCAAGTTAGGCCACCCACTCCACCATTCTTCAAAGTTAGGCCACCCACTCCCAAGTTAGGCCACCCACTCTTGAGAAATGGTAGGATGCTCTCTCCTATAAATAGGAGAGAGCTCAGAAGAGAAAGGGCATCAAGGCAGTGGAGACGAAGGAGAGAAGACAGAACTTTAAAACTTAGCTTTCATTTTTCAGTTTCATTCTCATTTCATTCGGCAGTTGTTGTTCATTTTAATTCATTTTTCAGTTTCATGCTTCTGTTTTAGTTTTCATTCAGCATCAGTTTATTTTACAGCTTTAATTTGAAACTTAAGGAAGCAAGTTTTCTTTCCATGTTAAAGCAAGCTTTCTTTGTATTCATCTAGGAAATAATTTCTTTTAGTGTTTATTTTATTTAGAGCTCAACTTCAATTTGAGTGTGTAATTTATTTGAAATTTTAATTTAATTGAGAGTTCAATTTCTTTTAGGATGCATTTTATTTAGAGCGTTTATTTTATTTGAGAAATCATTTTATCTGGAAGTTCAGATTTTTGGATTGGAGAACGCAGTCTCCATTTCCAAACATCAAGTTTATTCCTTACAATTCCTGTTTTTATTTAATTTCAGTTTAATGTCTTATATTTTCCGTGCACATTTAATTTCTGTCTATTTAAATTACTGTCATTTATTTTTCTCGCACTTGTAATTCCTCTATTTAGGTTAATGTCATTTATTTTCTTGCATCTTTAATTCCTATTATTTAAATTAATGTCATTTATTTTTCTTGTTCTTTTAAATTTCAGTCTATTAATTTCAGCAATTTTAATTTAGTTTCATGCATTTTCATTCCTTACTTTTCATCGCTGCATTCAAATCCGACAAACAAATCTAAAAACATGAATCTAGTCCATGACTAGTAAAATTTCCATCCATTGCACATACCATTTATTTTTTTTTCTTTGTGAAGTTTTTCACAATTTTTCAACGAGTTTAAATTTTGAGTAAATTTTCCCTGAGGAGACGATCTAGGAATTTATTCCTTATTATTACACGACATCCTCCTGCACTTGGGATAGCATTAATGCTACTCATTTTTGAGTGAGTCACTAATGATCCCCAATATTTATCACATTTCGTTCTATGCTTATGGTGTGACGCCCCCAAATTCCGCTTGGGATTAAACGGACATTTGAAGCGTCGAGACATGCAACACAAGGTTACCTGCCCCCGTTCATGACATATAAGATGCAATGTTCCTAACATGCATCTAGCATTATGCAATATTCGCAGCGGATAATTTTTTTCTTTAGCAATACTATGCACCAAACTAAAAATATCCCAAATACTTGAAACATATTTCATACATAAAGGCATACTAAAAAGCCGTGATCACCACACTAGTCTAAAATGGTTGTGATCAAAAGAATACTTGAGATACAAATCCAAAAGTACAAGTATTAACCTAAGTTAAATACTATACCATCATCAACATCGCACCGTGGCCTAGTCGACCGTATTCAGTTGGTCAGATTCCAATTCTCCTTTGGGTCCTGTAACAAGATCTACCATTCGGGGGGAATGGTAGTTGGGACTACCACAGTGAGATTTGATTACAAATCTCAGTAAGTTAACATAAAACTCACACACAGGTTAAAAATGCATGCATGGCAGTAAAAGCATAAATGCATAATTATAGTCATACATAAACATAGTATAACTTGACATATAGCATGACTTAACCAGAACTTAAGCGTGAACTGAACTTGACTTAACATGGCATGAACTTAAGCTTAAAACATAACATGAACAAACAACATAACATGAACGTGAAACATAACATGGACTTGAAATATAGCATGAACGTAAACCTGCATAACATAAATAAGAACTTGAAAATAACATAAACTTGAACATAACATGTACGTGAGTATAACATAACATGGACTTGATCTAAAACTTGACTTATCATGTATTTGATCTGAAACTGGACTTAACATAAACTTGGAATCTTATTCAATTGTCTTGATTAATAACGTGCGTTAATACGTACTCCACAGTTGTTGTGGCCCCACGTATTCAAGTAACATAAAACATAATACGTACTCCACAGTTGTTGTGGCCCCACGTATTCTACATGTCACAATTGCTGTGTCTCATGTAGTGTATGCTCCACAGTTGTTGTGGCCCCATACTTCATGCTCCACAGTTGTTGTGGCCCCATGAATACACATAACATAAAATATAATACGTACTCCACAGTTGTTGTGGCCCCACGTATTCTACATGTCACAATTGCTGTGTCTCATGTAGTGTATGCTCCACAGTTGTTGTGGCCCCATACTTCATGTAACATAAAATATAATACGTACTCCACAGTTGTTGTGGCCCCACGCATTATAAGTAACATAAATATAATACGTACTCCACAGTTGTTGTGGCCCCACGCATTATAAGTAACATAAATATAATACGTACTCCACAGTTGTTGTGGCCCCACGCATTATAAATAACATAAAATATAATACGTACTCCACAGTTGTTGTGGCCCCACGTATTATACGTACATAACATATCTTATCTTTCTTAATGCATGAGATATTAATTAATATCATATACTTTTCTAACATGGCGTATACTTGTAAATGGCACATATGATTTAATCATAACATTTCATGGCATACTTAACATGGCATACTTATAACATACATCATTGTATGACAGAAAAGATTATGTAACAGATAATTATTCATGAGAGATTAAATCATACGTAACAGATAAACATGTAATGACATAGCATGACATGGCATATACGATAACATACATACATAAATTGTAGTTCCTTACCCATCACACATACACAATAAACTGATAGTAAGTTAGAGGCTAACTTACCTCGATCGTCGCGTTCTATGAGAATAGAGCGCGAAACACGAGGAACTGCACAACAGCTGGAAGAGGAACACTCAAGTCCTTAAGATTTTCACTTCTGAACTCAATTGTCATATTATGAGCACTTGCAACACCACGGCAACTTGAGGTTTCACTATACCCAGAAGAGATAATTTGACTTCAGAAAGCCTTTGCACTAAAACAAGTTCATTAAAATTATCAATAATAACCAAACAAACAATTCCTTTCTCAATCCATATACTCTTAGCCATAGTCAACCACAAGATGACACCAGTCACCCCGGACTATAATCCATAACACCACTGCTTCGGGACACTGTCATACAGTTTCCCAACACTACACCATACGCTCTACACTTCTCTGTTACGCCATCCAACCCTTCGTGACACGCCATCCGGTGTTTCACGACTTAATACAGAGTACACTCACGTGAACTCTCTTCCATCCACACTGCAAAACCCATCACTGCGATACACGTCTCACGGTGCATCGCTACGCGACACGGAGTACGCGCTACGCGTACTTCCTTCGCTACAACACTCATCAACACGATGCACATCACACGATGCATCGCCATACAACACGGAGTACACTACATGCGTACTCCCTTCCTTCTACGACACACATCACTACAGCGCACGTCGCGCGGCGCGTCGCTGCATTACACAGAATACGCTACACGGTATTCTCTTCACACAACCCGCCGTATCACATCTACGGCATCCATCTCACGCCTATACTTCACAGCACAGTCCACAAAATACACAATCAAACTCAACACTTCACAACCACACTTCGCTTCACAACTACGCAACGAACTCCACAAACCAA
Source organism: Carya cathayensis (assembly GCA_011037825.1). NCBI lineage: Eukaryota > Viridiplantae > Streptophyta > Magnoliopsida > Fagales > Juglandaceae > Carya > Carya cathayensis. The sequence goes on from QGSO01000155.1 coordinate 502,468, forward strand.
CCAACTAACTATTTTAAACGTAAAATAACTAGAGATAGAAGGTTATACCATCGACGGGATAACCCGTGCGTCGCTCGTTGTTCGTCACGAACATGCGTCGGAGGAACGTACGTGGCGGCGTACGGTGGCTGTCCACCACATAAAGTGGTAGTTTGGGCTTGAGAAAGGCTAGGCGTGGCCTTGGAAGGTTCATGGTCGCCTTGTGATGGTCAAAGGTGGCGGAGCACGGCGGCGTCACGCCGTGAACAGTAAATCCGAACGGTGAGCGGAAACGCGAGGTAGCGAAAATTCATAGAACTTCATGGCAAGCTAGGGATAGGTAGATGAACATGTGGTGGAGCTGTGGTAGCGAGGTGGTGGTCGGACGGTGGCTAACGGCGGCGGATCGGCGTTTGAAACCATTTTTGGCCTTGGAGAGTGTAGGAGAGTGAGGGCTCTACGAAGCTCCGTTGGTCATGAAATTTCTTGGGGAGGTTCATGAGGATGAGAGGAACAAGATGGTGGTGGTGAAACACCACGGGTGGCCGTGTACGGCGGCGCACGGTGGTGCAACCGAACGGGTGTTTTGAGAAACCCATATGAAAAAAATGAGAGTTTGGGAAAAAGAAAGACATGGGGAGGAAGCCCTTGATGAGGTGAGTCCATTGGTGGTGCTTGGTGGCTGATTTGGCCACGTATGGTGGTCCAAAAATGTGAAAAACCCTTAGAGACCCATTTGTTGGAGGCGAGAGTGGTGGCTAACGGTGGCTCGGATGGAGGTGAAACTTGGTTGGGATGTTCACCGGTGAGAGGGGAAGAAATCTGGGTGGGTGGTGTAGTCCACGCCGCCGGCGAGCGGCGGTTCTGGGCGGAGAAAGAAATCGGCAACAGGGGAGAAAACAGGGCAGGGGCAGCAACTTCCGGGGGCTCTCGGCGACTAACGGCTGGTCCGATGGCTCTGAAAATTGGTGTGTATGAACTATGGTGAAAGGGGAAGAGAATGGCGGGGGTGGTGTACGACACCTCCACCGGACGGCGGAGAAACGGGCGGTCAAAGGGGCGGCGACGGTAATGAGACAAGAAGGAAGAGCACGGGAAGAGAGAGAGAATTGGTGGCCGGCGTTGCACACCTCCGGTGCAGATGTGTTCGCCGGTGAGGGAGGGACATGCCGGAGGTGGAGGTGAGGCACGGCGGCCGGAGGTGGCGCCGGTAGGAAGCTAGAACCGATCAGCTATGGTGGAAGGGTGTAAGTCGACCATGGAGAGAAGGAGAGGAAAGAGAAGGAAAAAAAAGAAAAAAGGAAAAAATGAAGGAAAAAGGGTAGGAGCCTAGGTAATAAACTTCAATCCTACGTTTTGGGATCCTCAAATAATTCAACGGTGAATTAAAACACTGATTAAAAACGCGTAAATGTTTTATTTTAAATAAAACACTTTAAATAAAACACCACGATGAATTAAGGTAGAATATTATTTTATAAACTAAAATTTATAAAATAATATTTCCTCATCATTATATAAAATGATAAAGTACCGTTAATTAATCGAAGATGATAAAACCAATTAATTTAAATAAGAGTTTTCAACGTAAAATTAAACATCTTAATATCTTAAAACAACTAAAATATTTAATCTAAGTAATTATCCACAATTATAATATTTTCAGAGCTCATTAAATTATTATAATTGTGCTACTTTAAAAACAAGCTTATCTAATACTTTGAAATTCGATGGATAAGATCCGGGAAAACGCCATCGAGGTACAATGCTTAGGATAAAACTGTTTATGATTTTACAGCTGTCGGTGAAGAACAAATTACGTAATTTACAGAAAAGATAATCTATACGCGTGATTCCAGATGAGGGTAAAGACGAGAGAGATGTGATTGCTGTCGGGAAAGAATCCAAAACTGATTATTTTAGCGGGCTGTTACATATGGTCATGCTCATCAAATAATGATTATCACTCTGGCTTAGCCTAATAATCTCTTCTTCGAGTTTAAAAATCTCTTTAAAATCGGTGTTTGTCATGACATATAAAGACCCAGTAAATCTCATAGTCACATAATAAGAATTTTTGAAAAAACCTTGCAAACACACACACTGTCTCCCACTCAGCTCTAGGAGGCCCTATGCGTCTATCAAAAAATAGAAGAAATTGTAATCCTCACTTTCCATCTGCCTGAAAGTCTTCTCAAACTTCTCAGCTCCCTCCAACATCATGTATGTTGAGTTCAATCGAGTTGGTAAATCAAGGTAAAATATTTTCTTACAATCAGTTTTCTCTCTTCTTCTTTTTTTCCTTTTTTGTACATTCCTTAAAATTATCTAATCTTGTAGGGGAGGAGCACACATATCTAATAGCATTTCAAACCATTGTGATGTCATTACAATCCCCCAAACCCTTATTCATAATAAGGTTAAAAAATATGAGCACAATATCTCACGTACATAGAAGTGTTGGCAACCTGTCATTCACGATGAAATCGATGCCTTACAACATAATCTTGGACTCCATGCACTGTTTGAGATGTAAAACCATCTAGCCTTTCTGAGTAGCTTACTTTAGCTTCCCCTCCCCATGGAAAAGAAATCCCCTTTTACCTCTGACAGCTACAATCATAGATGATGGTGATGGCAATGCTAATAAACAATGGTATGAGGAGTGGAATCAAGCATCATCCACCTTGCAATCTACTTTTGCCAAAACAAACGTGGATTAGTATTTATAAGATGGTCAGGAGGGCTAGATCCCATCTTTTGACTTGCTGGACATGCAAGTTTCCGTAGTTCTAGCATTTAGAAGATGAGGTCATGTGCTTAGTCCTTTTTAGAGTTCATTGGCTCTGAGAACTGGTGAGTCCTTTATTTATACTTAAAGTTTTTGGTGCCCCATTCCTCAATAAAGACCATGGCAGGAATCTGTGGTGCCAGGGATGCCAACTGGTTGATAACACCCCTATTGTTACTGTCAAATCTAGGTGCATAATCATGGATCGAATATGTGGTCAGTAAAATAAGTCACAGTAGAATAAGTAAAGGTTTGGTTAGATAATAGTACATTTAAACAAAATACAAATAGCTAATAATGGAGACAACCCTTCGTTTCTACAAATTGAGCATGATTGGTCTTTCTTCTTTGGGAAACTTCTCTTGGGCTACATATGCATCAAGGTCTATGGCTCTAGCAAAAGAAATCGCAAATGGGATCACCATGGTGAGACTTCTAAGAAATCCCAGTAGGTTAAACATCTTTGATAGTATTACTAAAAGACAATGCAAATGAATATGCATGCATTCTATCATGTAAATAGATCTATGAATGTACATATTTATCCATGGTGAGGAAACATTGGTTAATCTCATTTATGCATAGTTATTAAGGAGGCAAGAAACCGCTCTCTTATCAAAGCATGTAAAATCCGTCATTTCTCATTATATAAGTGCCAAGCCAGGAATTTCACTCTACCCAGCCAATGTGCAAGCTAATTCACCAATTTCAAATTATTTGACATGAGGAATCCCTCAATTAGGTCAATACGTGAAGACAACACACATTATCAACTAAGGGAATGCTCTACCCAGTCAACTGACTCGAAAATGCCACACATGATCAACCTAGGGAATTTCTCTACACATTTATCAAGTGAGACCAATACAAAACCAATACAAAGACATTACACCTCGATCATCATGGGGACTCACTTTACCTGTAGCAAAATCATGGCAACGTGCTGTAAGAATGGCCCAGGGACTCCTCAACATGTCCATGGTGATCAACACACGGTAAGACTCTGCACACACTCGACATTCGCAATTGTCACCAGTTCACAACATTCAATCATTCAAACTAATCATCTCAAAATCACACCATAAAGATAATCCATAAACATAATGATGAAGATATATTAATTCTCATGCAGAAAAGGGGGGAGTTATAGACTATGCAAAGCCTAATCTTACAACATACTCACAAACATTTACCCCACATTCTCAATATGGTATCTACCTAAACAAAATTTAAAATACTACGGTGGTGTTGGGGACGCTCCTCCTGTTGCACCATTTGAAGTCACTTGTTTTCTTGAAGATTCTGACTCCAAGAAGATCAAGCACTTTACTATCTCAAAAGTGAGATTTTTTTCATTGTCCAATGATTTTTTATAGGGAGTGATTGTTAGTCTTCCTTTTGATGCCTCTCTAACTTCTTATATGCTTGAATAATAAACCTTCAATCTTGGTTGTCCATTTGCCCTTTGGACTTGAAGAATTGCATAGACAGAGTGACTAATGGGACCAAGGCAGGTACAATCCTATGGCTTGTCTTGAGTCCAATCTCATAGTCCTTCCCCTAATAAGGGTCTCTCACTTGGCATTGGACCATAACTATGAGATTAGATGATATGGCCTATAGGTTCGTAATCCTTTTCCTAAGGCTTACTCCAGACGTGACATTTCTTATGGAGCATGGACCTCTGTGTACGACACCTGTCTCCTCTGAAAGTCTCCATGTTATCCTAGGGAGCTCTTACTTCTGTTTTGGTCTTATCCTTGACCATTACTAACCCTTTGACCATTACTTACCCTTGCCTGTAGCTCACCCTTTACTCTGAACCATCATTTTCTAGAACTACCAGACTGTTAAGCTCTTCGTTCTTGCCTTAGTAACGTCAACAAAGTTCTTGCCCACTGGTCAAAGGTTGAAAGTCCTTACCACTCGGTGCGAGACCATATTAGTCAGACTTTCTACATAGTACCAGTCACCCTTGTTTGGACTAGTTACAACGTGGCACTCTCCCGAATGGCTACTATTCATCCAAAAAACTCGAAACTTTTTATTTCACCATAAAATCCTAAATATTCCTATGAGTCTAGTGGTGCAATTCCTCTCTTAAATTCTACTGCTAAGGGTCTTAATTAAATAGAAAGGAACTCTCGTTCACAAAACACTCAAAACTTTTTATTGCACTGTAAAGGCCTAACTATAAATCCAAGTCCACTGGTGCAATTAGTTTCGTAAACTTATACTCCTAAGTGCCATAACTAAATAGAAAGGCAACTCCATCACCATAGTTAATCAAGATTTGACTACATTGATGAGCTGAAATAAGGCTAAGGGTAGGGCTCTGCTCCCCGCAACCTCGATGTCCACCACCCTAGCCCCACCTAGCCAACACGGGAAACCCCTCCTGCCCATGCATGGGCACTGCCCCCCCCCCTCCCCCTCACGGCGCCTACAATGGAAACAGGGGGTGGAGGCAGCCTGCTTCCTCCTCGCAACCCCCTTTTCACCTCTTAGTTCTCTCTTCCCCCCACCTCTCTGTTTCCTCTATGGATGAGCCTCAACCTCTCTTCGTTACTACCCCATCTCCCGCCATCACCATACCCTACTATGGCTCTGCCTTCTCTCCAAGTCTGTGTCTATGAATTTATTTTTCACCAATTTAGGTTTTTGTGGATTTTTTGTGTATTTTGTTGTATTTTCTATTTTATTTGAATTTTTTATGATCCGGTTGTGGGGTAGTGGGGCGATGGGCTGTGGACAGGGAGCAGACGGATTAGAGATCTGCCCCCACCCCCTGACACACAAACGGGTGGCCTCACCCCCGTATCTTGGTGGTGGATTGCAAGAATGCAAATCCCACCCCCGTCCCTTAAACTAAAACCTAGTCGACCACTCGATTCATTAAAAGGATTTCATGATGTTTCTAGGGTCTAAAGAAATTCACCTATCAAATATCTTTTGGGACATTTCATCCTCCCCTCCTAAAAAGAAGATTTTTGTCCTCGAAATATGGGTCTGCATATATAAAAACATAACTAACTACTACAATAAATTAATGAAGATACCTACAAATCTAAGCTCATCGCGGGTAGTAAAGTCACTAGGTGTTGTAGGTGGTGGTATGTTAGAATCCACAGAAATAGAATCCTAAGGTAGGTAGTACAACTCGTTATCGTCATAATCGTAATACATATTGACGGGTAGAGTGAGGATCAAACTCTGGTGCAATCTCTTCATCATCACTGTCAGAACCTGGTCCTTCCTTGAGATAAGCTATCAAAGAATGGGCAACATCAACATTCCAAAAGGTGTGAGCATCTATAAAGCAATGCTCTACTCCATGCTTAGAATTGTGTCTTATTCTACCTTGGATTAGACTTGTCTCTATTATCCAAACGAACCACCTATTTTGTAAGTGATACTTCAGGAAGTGACTAGTCATCATCTTGAAGCCCCTTCATTCCATGCGAGATCTCAAGGCCAAGATTTCTCTCCTTTCTACTTTGTCTTATAATACTGGTGGCCTATATTTCCAAAATGTTTCATAGGCGCCATTTGAATGGTGGCTTGGAAGATAGTACTATAAGAAACTTATACTAGGGCAGAAATGTTTCTCCCATTCACCTTATTCTCTAGGATACAAGACCTAATTGCATCTCCCAAGGGTTAGATTGTTAGTTCCATTTTTCTATTCCCAAAATCAACTCAAACTCCAATAAGCGGAATACTATCAATCATCTTTCCTTATACACCTTCCTACTCCTATAGTGCACTCTATACTTATGTACAAGCAACAATGCTTCTATTGAGAATTGTTACCACTATAATGGCTTGAAATTTCTCTAACATCGACAACAAAGTAGCACTACTATTAACAGTAATTCTACCAGTGCTATCTAATTTAATGACATAGAGGTCTTAGAGAAATACCAGGGATGATGCCAACTCCTTCTGCTCTTAAGGCGCCAACATCTACCTTTCTAGGAGTGATGGCATACACTTGAGCTAGTACTTGAGGACGTGGTTTTGGTTTGAAATCTCCATTGGGAGCAATCTCATTCTTCCAAGCCCTCTTGAGACAATTTTTTATCAGATGGTCAGATTGGCCACACCTGAAACAGAGCCCTAAAGTAAGCCTACACTCACCTCCATGGTTTCAATCGCACATTCCAAGTATTGGATATGTGGTTGGAATCTGGCTCCCAGTATTAATGCTTTTTCTCTTATTCAGCCTTTAAACATCTTCTTCTTCTCTGTATTTTCTTCAGTAGCAAATGTAGAAGCCTTATTTCGTACTAAAACAATATGAGCGATCAAACCCTTTTGTTCCACCTCTAACATAATGGCTACATTGACCAACTCCTAGTAGTTGTCGATCAAAAAACAAGCAACTTGGTTGCAGATCCTCTATTGCAAACCTTCTTAAAACTTCTAGACTTGCATCTTCTCAATAGAAATCATGCAAGGTGTGAACCTTCCTAATTCCATGAATTTGGCAGCATATTGTTCCACAAACATGCTGCCTTGAGCCAAAGATGCGAGCTCTTGTGCCTTTTGTTGTTTCACCTAGTCTAGGAAGAATTTGTTGTCAAACTCCTTCTAGCATCTTCCCCAGGTCAAGCAGTTAGGGCTCCTAACTCTCTCGTCAAAAGCTACCTTTAGATATCCCGCCATATACCAACTTCTCCTTGCAGCAAATATTTGGCATATAGTACATTTTATATTCAATGCATTCGTAAATCTCAAATGTCCAATCGAGTTCAATCATCCACTTATTTGCCTTTATAGGCCCTTCATTGCCCAAGAAATTCAGGTGACAAGAACTTCTCGTAGGGACAATCTCTAACTTCAAGTCAGTGCCCCTGTACTTGTTGTTGTAGTCAACTAAGCACCTCCATCAGCAAACAAATAGCTTCCATCAAGCCTTGTCCTCCATCCATTGGAGGATTTTGTTCTTCCTAGTTGTTACCTCTACTAGGGTTTCTAGGTACTCTAGCATGCACCATGTGTTAAGCCTTGAATCACATGCATACATGTATCAAATTCACATGCTTAACCCCTACTTCGAAATTCAAGCCTAATAAAGTACTAACATTCCTTCTAAATTATGGTACCAACTCCTAGGGATTTATAGGTTTACCCAAAGACATATTGCTTTGAAACCATCATGTGGGTCCCCCAAACTCTGCTTGGGATTTGACGGAACTTGAAGCATCAGGACATGCAATATAAAGTCACATACCTCTATTCATGATAGTTAAAGATGTAATGCACCTAACATATATCTAACAGTATGCATTATTCACTGCAGATAATTTTTTTCTTTGAGCAATACACAAAATTCTAATCCCAAACATGCTTATGTTTCATTCATATAAGCATACCCAAAAGTAATACCATTAGTTCAAACATTCTTTGAACTAAACAGACATTGTACTAGAGTTGGAACTCCTTAGTTATAAAACTAAACGAAATCTAGTCTATATACCAAGCTGCTTACACAACTCAATTATCAGCGCCAAGACCATATTCAAAAGCTAAAGTATCATCCCCATTAATTCTTCGAGGCTTGTCTTCGATCTACACGAAGTCATCCAATTTGGGACACGGTGCTCCCTCAGGCCTTAGCACAACTCCAACCATTCCAGGAGGAATGGTAGTTGAGACTACCACAATGAGATTATAATAGCAAGTAAAGCTCCTAACTACCAATAGTATGAATAGACATGCATGACAGTAAATGACCATGGACTTGAAGATCTGTGACATGACTTGTAAAAAAAACATGGCATAAACTTGACATGGAAATAACATAACTTCACATGAACATACAGTGACTTAACATGAACATGACATGCTTGCATGAAAATGAGACCTTGTTACAAATACATGGTCGATTACTGATTTATTCAGACAAAGCAAAATGACTATGCTTTGATGTTTTCTCAGGAATATTTAAACAAAGAAGTCTACCTCTGCCAAATATTCCATCAGAGATACTCAAACACGTAGAATGCTTTCACCAAGAATATTTTATTAGAGGTACTCTTAAAAAGCAAAATGCTTTCGCCACAAGAATCCTATGCACACTCAATGTTGATGACATGGCATGTAACAGAATAATATATAATAGTAATGATGATGTGGCATTCATGGCACGTAATGAATAAACATGTAACAAATATAATGACATAACATTCATGACATGTAATTCATAAACATGGAACAGGCATGATGATATGGCATTCATGATATGTAACAGGTAAACATATAACTGATAATCTTGTAACAATGATAGATGACATGACATTCATGGCATGTAACAGATAAACATGTAACAGACATGATGACGTGACATTCAAGGAATTTAACCAATAAATGTGTAACATATGACATGGCATTCAAGGAATAGATAATCACTGACATAGCATGGTATATTATAAACAATTGTAATACTAAACATAATAAGCATGAATATAAAATTCTTATCACCACCCATAAAAATACTGAGAATAAGTCAAAAGCTAACTTATAAATTGTAGCATATCATAAAACGAGCATAAAAAAAGGTGAACTGAAATGAGATATTTTCAAGGGTTAGCATATCTAACTAAAACCTTATAAAAATAAAACTTACTAATGCAGGGCTATAATTGCAAAGTTACCCCTCTATTTGTCAAAAATTATAATTTTGTTCCTAAAATAAGGAATTTGCAACTGAACTCATGTAAATTTCATCCTAGCGATTGGACTCTAGTTGCTTTGGGGAGCTCCTATTTTTGCTATTGGGATTTGGAAGTATGCCACTTAGAAAACCCCGAATGCTTTGATTTGCCTTTGTAGCCAAATTGGTGCTTATTGGAGTATAGAACAAAGTTGTTGTAAAATGTTGCAGCAATGGAGGAACGTTGGTTTTGAAGTAAGATCTTAGAACTGAGAAGTTCAACCTAGAGATCATCATGGGAAAAAAGTGTCTCCTTTGAAGCAAAGGTGAATGAAGTACTAGATGATAGATGATTGTAGGAAGAGGTAAAACCATTGAGAATGAAAAAGACAAGATCCTTTCCATCAAGTGGTCGCCAATAGCAGCTAATTGATCGGCAATGGACTTGGCTTGCTGAAGAAACTCACTACAGCTCTTGAACTCTTGAAGAATATGTTTTAGTTAGCACTTGAGTAATTCAAGACCTAGAGTGTGAATAAAGACGAGAAAATAAGGATTGCCAAACTTGCCTAGAGGTGTCCATATCATACACAATGGAGAGAGACATGATCCACTACAACAAAATGGGCCTTTTGCCAGGAATTCTTTTCCCTCGACAAAGTATAGAGAGAAATATTGGTGTTATTAGACCAAGGTTGTCCGTGGAAAATTAAATGAGTTGTTGCAGTAACATGCCCAGCCACGATTGTGTTTTAGTGGAAAAAGCATCCTTTTATGACGAAAGTTAGTCGTCGCAAGAAAATTACCTTCCAATATGCACTGACTGTAAAGAAAAGAGTTTTTTGGGACGAAGTCAACCTGTAAACAAATCTCTCTTATCTTAGATCATAACATCCCATTTCCTCGGGGAGAATAGTGTCTTCCCTCCCAATCTCATGAAATTTTGGATTTTCGATGCAAATCAACAGGAGATCTACTACACGGCCAAACGTTAAACCAATGGGGTTGTGTAAATTAAGGTTGAGGAAATTAGGGGCTTCGATCAAGGAAGTAATTTTGCACAGTCCAAAGAGTCAGTATGCATGAGTTTGGGATCTCCTACGGCTAGCATTCGCCCTTTCAATTCCCCAGAAGACACGACCCTCCCTTCCAACGCACGCAAGGAAATATATGTTGGTTCCTATGATTTTTGCGGTACAATTGATGCCCTTCTCAGACCAAATCTCCTGCATTTCTCCTTGTCCTCTGTTAATTTCTCCCATTTCCCACAAATCAACCCCCTGATCGATGTTGTATTGTTGACGAAATTAGGGCTTGGTGGTGATAATTTCGCAGAGAGCAAAGACTTTTGGCGACCATGAGCTTCGAATATTCAACCCTAGAAGACTCTGCTGGAGCTTCAAACATCACCAATCGACTTCGTGTAAGTCATTCTCAGGAGGCTTTTCTCTCCCCTATTTGGCCATATCCGTAAATTACACCTGCATCTTTCATAGTAAATGTGTGCACTTTTGTTTCTTCCTTACTAATCTTCATCACATATAGCACCTTATTATCTCATGATTTGATTTTAGGGAATTATTTGAGCAAAGCAGTATAGGCTATTTGCATGCAATAAATAGCAGTGTCTTTTGGAATGGGTTTGGCGACCTTACTTCTACCGACATGCAAATGACAGGTAAGGAATTCTCCAGAATTGTATCAACAAGAGTTATTGTTAAAACTCATTAACTAGTATATCTCGATGATGTTGTTTGTGAAATTTTTTTTGCTTTTTAGGTATAAAGGGGACTGTCCCTGTAAATATTTTTATTGGTATAAAGGAGGCTAAAGGGGACTGTCCCCATAATTTCCTTGCCTTAAATCTGTTCTCCTAACCTTTCGGAGGGGAGAGGTGAATTGGGACCAATAGAAATATCTGTTTGTATTGGTGAAAGGTAGAACTTTTCATTAATAAATCTTCTGAAAATTTGCAAACTGGTTGGCCAACGATGAACTCATTACAATTATGAACATAAAAGTAGAGGTTAGAAGTAAGGCTGTGAGTACACACTTGAAATCTCAATCTGATATCTCTTAAATACTAAACATTTTCCTAAGTAAAATAACTAATTTATTCCCGGAGTAAATCTAGAAAAACCTTTTATTCTATCTATAATTTTTCTCCAAAATTTATTATATATATATATATACCTTGGGAAGGAAGTGTATTTTTATCTTAGTCTCAATTGAATCTAAGCCTTAAAAATCAATTAAAAGAGGACCATTGAATACACCATCCATTTGAAGAACAATAAATACATATCTCCATCCATTTGATGTAACCAAAAGAATTCTTTACATGTCCGTATGAATTACGCATATCATACACACTTTGTTGCACGAAAGCAAGAATTCACTATATATGTGCTGAAGAATTGAATAAGCAGAGGCACATTTAATAAACTAAAAGTGTTGTAATATAAGATGATAATGTTCCACGGGGGTACTTACTAGCTTTTTCTTTTCTTTTCAAGCAGCACTTGTTCTGCCATAAAAGAGAATGACTTTACTATGGCTTGCATCTCTGTATCTCTCAAATAGTTTCCCTGACTTTACTGTGGCTTGCATCTCTGTATATCTCAAATAGTTTCCCTGCTCGATGAAGCAAAACATTCCATTTAATTCAATAAAATACTCTACAACACTTGTGCCACCTTTCTCTTCCTTATAGTTGTACCATGTTGGTATCAATTTGGAGATAAATACCACATTTTTCTCCCAAAAAAAAAATTACATTAACCCCTGGTTCCCGCAACTAAATTATGGAGTTACCTGCAACCTCATGTAATTCTCATGTTGCTTGCTTTCTGCCATTTTGGTAGCACCAGGTTCCTGCAGACAAAGATAGGAATTACTTGCACATTTTTAAGATGCATTGATACTACAATGCAGTATAATTTCAAGAAGCAGAACATTCCCTGACAATAATTTAAGTTTTACAAACTAAATAGTTGTAATATATATTAGAAAAGTCAAAGAAATCACAACCTTTTAGATCGGCTATCATAAAAAAATGCAATTAATTGCGCTTGCACCAGACAAAGAAAACCTATATTTAGGCTTAATTTGATCAACAGCACCAGCCTTCTCTTCTGGTTGCTCTTCCTTGCTGGAACTCTTTTGGTTCTTGACTTTCATCTTGTTAAACTTTCCTATAAAATTGAAACATTTGTTTCCTGTAAAATCTTCTAGTCGTTGTCTTCAAACCATGATTAACACGCCCTCAAGACTGGACCCCTTTTGGCAATCTAAACATTTGCTTATTCAAATGTTTTTATTGTGCACTTTTATGGCCTTAGCTATCATTTTAGTTAGGTAATCTTATTAATAAGATCTGACTTTAGAATTAGTCCATTTCAATCTCTTTACAAATGTCATATAAATGATGTACGTAAACTTAGACCCTTTGTTTGATCTTGTAATCTTCTAATTGCCTCATTAAATCTGAGACACGAACTCTTGGTGAAATCTCTTCACCAATTAAAACATTAATGCCACCAACTCTTGGTGAAATACAGCCTGTATCATTCCCCCGATGTTGAAGTAGTGTTGGTGAAAGTGCCAGGCAAATTAATTAAATTTTTTTTATAGGTAATCTCAATGATGAATCGATATATATAATAACACTTCCAATTCTTCTTTCCTACTAAAATTGTTCCGTGGTCTTTGAGTCGATACTTTTGACCAATTTGTATTCAAGGACTTGGTTGGAAATTTGATTGCAGTTTGGTTTATATAATTAATGAATATAGAAGAGCATGCTATGGCTTTAATACATGTTTGTTTTAAAAAGTGCTAGTCAAAAAACAGGGCAAATGCAGGAAAATGTATGGCAGAAAATAATGCAAATTAAAGTCTACAGTGTATGGGTGGGATTGTAAATCCAAATCTAGTTATTATTATGATGTTGGGAGTTTGGTTATTATATAAATAAATATATATATCCAATAGTGGTTGGAGTATGATTAACATGTTCTTGATGGTGCACCTTAGATAGATGTAAAAGATGGTGGTATCCAACATTCTGGAATTAGCCTCCCATGGACTTGATCAGTAATAGTTTTAGTACACAAATACTATCTGTTCCTAGTCCCAATTATTGTGTGGTTGTATGTTTGATGTGATAAATTCCATTAGAGTCTTTTCTTTAAAAAAAATTAAAAATTAAAATAAAAAATAAAGAGGAATTCCACTAGAGTCATGATATCATGGTTTGTAACACAATAGCTCCTAATAATAATAAAAAAAAAAGAGTGTTCTTATCTGGTTAACATGTGTAGTGGGCTTAACAGCAAGATGTTTTAGTTGATGTACTAATATGGTTTTGGGCAAATTGGTGGAATGTTAAACTGTTAAAACTCGTATGGTTTTCAGGTTCTTAACAGCAAGATGTAAGGATGAAGAGCTTTGTTTGCCCAAAGTTATACTGGGAAGATGAACTAGAACTGGATCTTGTGCAGCCTTTTACATGTGTCTAGAACCCAAAATATTATGTATACATGGATTATATTAAGTAGTGTTGGGTTCTATTAGTTGATTAGGCTGCTGTGAGTTGGGAAAATGTATGCTTCCCTCTTGTACTCCCTACTATACAAACATTGATGTATCTCCATGCATGGGTTGATGTATTTCACTATTGGAATGATGTTTTCCAAAGTGTTATATATCTTCAGTAGGTGCAACCAGAGAATTTGGATCCAAGTACTTGCCATTAGTTATGTTATATATATATGTGTGTGTGTGTGTGTGTGTGTGTGATGGCAGATTCATTAATAGCCTATATATATAGCATTTTGATATAAGCAGGATATTGTGAGAAAAGACCATTTTAGAAGATTGAGAAATGGTCAAAAAAGTCAACATTTTGTTGTAGTATTTCCCACAAACAAACAGGTGACAAAAACTCTATTCCAACTAAGCCAAACATTGAGAAACTGTAACCCGACTAAGCCACCAAAGGGAAGGGTGGCAAAATATCAATTTCAATAAAACACTCTAAGTGGGCAAAAAGTTTTTCCCACAAGCAGGTATCATGAACAATACTCTTTATTGACAAAATCAAACAGTCCAAAAAATTATATTTCCAACTTTTACTCACAAAATCAAATAGTAGGAAAGTATGTATTGCTACGAAACAATGTCATGCAAAATATTCTTTACCCATGACTACATTAGGTCTGAAATAGTATATTTTCGTCCATTATTGACAAGTGCCTTTGGTTGGGAAAGATCTATTCCCACGAAATGCGTTCATGAAAAATATAAATGCCATCAGCACATTTAGTGTGAAAACTAGTATTTCCCACTAGTCAAAACTGATTTGATTTACCATTTGCCAAGGAAATCCTTGGCTTTCTCCACGATCTTGTTAATGGGAAAATTTTAGAATTTGCCATGAATTCGTGAATTGGTGTAAAAGACACTTAGTGTCACCAACTTTAAGTCACTATCTCCCACGTATATATTTAGTGGAAAAAAAGCATTTCCCTCTACGATTATAGTTTTTCCGACTACATACCCTCACGGCAAAAACCCACAAATATTGGTCCAAATATTTAGCGAATGTGGCATTAATCCAACTCAATAAATATTGGTCCTTCTTGGTCCAAATAACAAAGGTCGGATTCAAAGTGTCCTTTCCATCAATAAATATTGGTCTGTTTGACCCAAGGCTAGACCTATAAGCTCCTTGGCCTTTCTCTCCCTCTATTTCATCTCTCTGATGTACACTCTCTCCATCACTTTAACTCTTTCGTGGTTTCTTTTCTTATCACTACACTATTCGTTAGCTAGCATAGTGGCTTAGCTTTGCTGCGTCATTGCTGCCATCTCCACTAGATGCTACCGTTGCCTAGATCTTGCGCCATAGAGCTCTGACGCATCAAGCCCTCATCCCCCAACCCTCTTATGCCCCTTGCTTTCTCTTTCAATCACACCTCCACACCACATCACCACAGCTCACGATGTCGCACGAAATCGCCAATGAGCCTCTTGATCTTTGTCTCGTTCTCCATATCTCTGTCTCATTCTCTCTCTCTCATCCACTCACTCTCATTTCCCCGTAGTTTGCAGCTACCGTGTACCATCACCACCCAAGCCTTACTCTACAAGTATGCCTTTCCCACCTTTGCCACTTATACGCCTCTGTGTTTCTCTCTCTTCTCAGTGCACGAAGTTGCAACCAATAGCAACTGCACACCACAACCAACCTCTACTCCACAACCATTGTTTCCATTCCCTTAATCCCTACCCTCCAGTCACCACCTTTCACACCTTGCAATCCATCCGTCCAGTTCTCTATTCATCTCTCTTTCAACTCTCTTTGTTTCTCTCTCTCTCTCTCTCTCTCTCTCTCTCTCTCTCTCTCTCTCTCTCCCCTCTTCCTGTATCACTGTCGTGACTAATGGAGGCAGCCACACAAAGTCTAGTCATGCCGCCTCACTCTATTGAACATCCTTCACGCAAGCATTCACCACAAATCTGACCAAATAGCATTCCAAGTTGGGTAAGATATTCATTTGCTCTACCCTTATAGTATACATCTATTTATGAGATTCAATTGGTCGATATCTACTTGAAATTGAGACTTTATAATATTATTGGTTTGATTTAGGTTTTGGTGATAAATGTTAGGCTCAGAAATCTATGGTTAACTGATTTGGGATGTTCGTTAATGGCATACTGTGAACATGGAGTTTTGATAAAGTGAGTGTATTGGCCATGGCTTTATAGTCAATTAGAGATTATGAAGGGGTAAGGTTTTCTTTGTTACACATAAGATAATTACATCTCTGGAAAATCAATAACAAAGATGTGGATCCCAAGCCACACATTACACGAAACAACTTCAAAACTACGAACTAGATGCACCGGCATAATGTAATCGTAAAGGGTTTTCAATCCATCTGGCAATAATTAAGGTAAATAGGTGAAACATTGAAAGAACCCTTTAGAAATAAAATTATAAGGAAATAGAGAAGAATACATCTAATTCAGCATCCAAATTGTGATCAACAACATGCAATAACATCTGGGAAAGGCTCATATCTACAATATCCGAAGAATCCATAGGAGCAATGGAAGTTTTGGATACAAGAAAAAAAATTAGAAAGACAACATACCAAACACTAAAAATTATACCAATGGCCTTAAAACATATCAATAAAACTTTTATCCCTAATATAATCAATTCTTACATTCCATTCTCCTGTTGCGAATAAAAAGACGCACATAGGTTGTTAATTCAATGTTGCCAACAATTAGAAAGCGACAGGAGGCTTGAGAGAGAGTGATAGGATTGAGGAGAGAGAAAGATTCAGGCCAAAGAAAAGAGAGCTTTCTAATAGAGAATAGTAGTTGGAGAGAGAGAGAGAGAGAGAGAGAGAGAGAGAGAGAGACCGAGGAGGAGAGACGGGCTTGATAGAGGGAATGCAAGTTACAAGTGAGTTTAATTGACTGTATATAAGTCTACCGTATGTATATCAGAACGTTGATGTGTCACCCTCTCATTAAAGGCTGAATATCTCACCTTATCCAGCCCCTAGCGTCTCCAAAATTCAAAAGAGAAAAACTTCAAGTTGGAACCGGTGTAAACTTCTAATTTACACCAGCTAATAAAAAATGATACATAAGAGACTCACTTAATTTACTAAGGGTGTCGTTGAAGAAGTCAAACAGGAAGTGGCATATGTGCGCGGACTTCCTCGACCTCAACAAGGCCTAGTCAAAAGATAGTTTTCCTTTACCATGCATAGACCTAATAGTAGATGCCACAGCAAGACATAAAATGTTAGGTTTTATAGATGCTTACTTAGGGTACAACTAGATTAGAATGAATGAGATTGATCAAGAGAAAACTGCTTTTATAACTAACAGAGGATTGTACTGCTATAAGGTGATGCCTTTTGGCCTGAAAAATGCTTCGTGACTAAAATGTTTAAAGACCAGACCGGGAGGAACATGGAAGTATACCGTAATGCCCGTCCTTGTGGTGGATCCTTTAGAAAATGATTTTAAGAAAAATAGACGGGAATTAGGGTTCCTTTTGAAATTTCTTTTTCCTTTCATGCCAGGATACAAAAGACTCCATGGTTATAAATAAAACTTGTTTTCTTAATTGAAAAGGTTACAGTGGAAAACATTAAATTTCATAATTAAAGTCTCTCGTACAAATAGCATGCCTAGGCTTTCGTGCTCTTCCCTTGGGCAGTGCCCGTCCTAACACGTCATGCTCATCTTGTCCCTGGGAGGGCATACATAAAAACTAAAATGAGTCAATGACTCGTAAGCATTACTTCATATAGGTAAAATATAATAACATAGGTTTTCAGTCATGCATTCATCACTCTATACATATCGTATACATAGCATGCATATACATTCTGTTCGTTTTAAAATGTTACGAGGTTGGGTTTTTCTTTTAAACATGCTTTCTTCTCGTAAATTAGTTCCCCACACCTCGTTGCCTTCATTTCTTAAAGACTCTTTTCATGCATATATCTTTTCTTACATACATGCATGCTTACGTCTTTTCATACATACATGCATACATTCTTTTCTTATCGCTTTCATTGGCCGTTGTACACTGTTGCGTCCCATGTGATGGGGTTAGCGGTCTTTTGGACCTGATTCCGCCCATGGCCACGGGTTGGGAATCCATTCCATCAAAGTGCAACACTGGGTGTACTACCAGTACTACTTACCCGGCCTTGCAATCTGCCCAGTCTAGTCATTTGGTACCTTTTCCTTTCCATTCATGTGGCCGTTACGTATATTCATATATTAAGCATTCAGTCCATTCATTCCTTTCGTTTCTTTACAGTCCATTCATTCATTTCTTACAGTTCTTACAACTCTTTCATTCAGTTCTTACAGTTCTTTATAGTTCTTTCAGTCATTTCCTTCATAAAAAGTCGTATAAAAAAAAAAGATTTCTTTCATGGCATCATTTAAAAATGTCAGTTTGTGCATCTTTTTAAGCTTCAGTTTGTTTCCTTTTGTGAACATACATACAATATGTACCACGTATAGCATCCATCCACATGCATACACTTACATACTTTGGGTGTGTGAAAAGGGGCCACTAAGGAGGGCCGTTACTTACTTATACTTGAAAACTTATGCTTAGCTTTCCTTTTCATAAAAATTGTTTCGTAGAGAAAAGCGTCAGTTCGTAAAGCAATTTAAAGAAAAAGCATTTCGTTTTCCTTTTCATTTATTTAAGAAAAATCTAGAAGGAAATGAACACAATACTTACCTGGATTTCATGCCATACTCATTCCATGTAGTCCATTCATGTGCGTGTCAAATGGTTACCTTCATGCATACACATAACCTTACATCATTCTTTATCTAATGCATATGCAACTATAGTAAAAGTAGAACTATGCTTCACTTGGAACACTTTTCATCCATCCATGGGCTTTTACGTGCCATTTACTATGCTAAAACCTTCAGTCCTATTCCTTAAAGTGAACCTCCGTGACTCACCTTGGGGTTAAGACACTAAGACTTTCGTCTTATTCTTCTATTTTCACATTTCGATGCATGATTCCGACCGACATAGTCACACATTCCAAGCTTAAATGATATACTCATCACTACCTTCATGCATCCTAGCCCATACTCAATCTCCATTCCCATCCATGCACACCACACAGCTTAAAGCCAACTCTGAGGCTAAAACACCGCGTAACCATGCTAAGGACAGATTACCCATTACATATGGTAAACTTGCCTGGCATACGTGTCTTGCTAGAGCCACATGTATCTTATCCCTTTATCACCTAAGACCAACTTATAATTCAACGAACGCCCGCTTGTACAAACAAGCTCCATACTCTGATACCAACTTGTTTAGACCCGGTCGATAGGACTCTTCCTACTTTCTAGCCCTGTACAAGGTCATCTCGACACTTAACAAGAGGACTGCATCCACAAATGCATCACTGTCTTGTCACATAGCTCGAGAATAACCCTGAGTCATGTCACGGTGCCTGTCATGCTTTCGTTGCACTACTCTGATACTTTTCCACCACTTCACACATACTCTCAACCATAAGTCAACCACAAGGTGACACCCGTCACCTTGGACTACAGGCTAAGTCACAGCTACTTCGGGACACTGTTACACAGTTCCCGACGCTACACAATACACTTTACGCTCCTCAACTATGCAATCATCATTTTATACCCGACACGCCTTATGGTGCATCGCTACACAACACAGATCACACGCCACATGCACTCTCTTCACTCTACGCTACACATCACTATGGCGCACATCACACGGTGCGTCACTGCACTACATGGAGTACACTCCATGTGTACTCCCTTTACACACCACGCCGCATCACAACTATAGCATACACCTCATGCCCATACTTCATAGCACATTCCACAACACTACATAATTATGCCCAACACTTTACTACACAGCCACACTTCACAACGAACTCCACAACACTAACAGCACAGTCCACAACCAATTAACTAGCATATATCATAAATAACGAGAGATAGAGGGTTATACCATCAGCAGGATAACCCATACGTCGCTTGTTGCCCGTCACGATCAAAGCATCGGATGAGTCATACGTGGCGGTTAACACCACGTACAGTGGCTATTTGGGCTACTAGAGGTGGCTACGGGTGTGGATCTGAGCGGGGAAAGGTTTGGTTGTGGTCCTAGAGTGGTGACCTCATGACGGTGCCAAGGTGGCATACGGAGGAGGCATGGTGGTCTGTGGAGGTGTTTTAGGCCGTGTATGGCTAAACTAGGAAATGGAGAGGAAGAGCTAGACGAGCTTGGCTGGGCTTGGAGGAGCTTGAGAGAGGTGTGGTGGAGCTGTGGTGGCTGGACGGTGGCTCACAACGGCGGATCAGCCATAAGTAGTGTAAACCAAGCATGAGAGAGTGAGGGAGAGTGAGAGTTGTGGGTAACTCGGTTGGACATGAAAATGGTTGGGGAAGGTCGTGGTGGTGAGAGGATCACGGTGGTGGTAGTGGTAAGGTGGTGTGTGTGTGTGTGCGCATGTAACCCATCGGAGAGAGAGAGACAGACAGGTAGGGGAAAGGAGACCATGGAAATGAAGCCCATGGAGTGAGGATTCCGTTGGTGGTAGTTAGAGGCCAAGCTAGTCGTGTACGGTGGTGCTACAGTGGAGAAATGGGTGTGAAACCCATTTTAGAGGTGATGCTGTGGGAGAAGAGAAAGGGTACGGTGGTGTGCACCAGTGGGAGGAGAGACTTGCCAGTGGGGAAGGAGGTTGCCGGTGGTAGAGGTGGAGCTAGGCAGTCAATGGTGGCGCCGGCTAGGAGGAGAAGCCGCACGGGTGAAGGGGGAAGGAGCAGCACGTCGGGTTTAAGGGGAGAGAGAGGAGAGAGAAGGGAAAGGGAAAAAGTGAGGAGAAAAAGAGAGGGGCTTGGGTATTTAATCCAGGTCCTTCGTTTCGGGATCTTCAAAATGATCTATCGATGAGTTTAAATACTGATTTGAAAACACATAAGTGTTATATTTAAAATAAAAGACTGAGAGGAATTAAGATAGAATATTATTTTATAAATTAAAGTTTATAAATTAATATTCCTTCATCATTAATTAAAATGATGAAGTCTCATTAATCACTAGTCTCATTAATCACTAAAAGAGAATAACATCATTTAAATTAATTTAGAGTTTTCAACATAAATTTAAATCTTGTAATATTTTTAAATGACTAAAATATTTAATTTAAATAATTTTTCACAATTATAATATTTTTAGAGCTCATCAAAATATTATAATTGTGTTACTTTAAAAACAAGTTTAGTCCAATAACACTGGAAATATCACGTATAAATATTTCTAGAATATTTAAAATATCCATAAGCTTGAAAATATTTATCTTGCTTTGAAATCCGCTTGATATCTTTTAAAACACACCATCGAAGCTCAGCACATAGATCGAAGCTCATAATTAAAGTTGTAAGAAGGAGCGGGTCATCACATATACGTCGACGATCTATTGGTAAAAAGTATGGAATTTGCCCAGCATATAGAGGATCTTAGGGAGGCTTTTCAGGTCTTGCGACGATATCGAATGAAGCTTAACCCAATGAAATGTGTATTTGGAGTGTAATCGGGAAAGTTTCTCGGCTTTATGGTGTCAGAAAGAGGAATCGAAGCAAATCCCGAGAAGCTAAGAGCAATAATGGAAATGACGCTGCCCACGAACCTAAACGAAGTGTAGAAACTAGTAGGAAAGATAGCAGCTCTTAATAGGTTCGTATCACGATCAATAGATAATTGTCTTCCATTCTTTCAGGTACTTAAGAAAGCACGAGATTGGGATGACAAGTGTGAGGAAGCATTTGCCCAGCTAAAAGAATATCTGGCTAAGCCCGAGTTGCTTAGCCTCACCTAACGAGGAGAACCATTGTTATTGTACCTGGCGGTAACCCCGGACACCGTGTCAGCAGCATTGGTAAGAGAAGAAGGGAAACAACAAAAGCCAATGTATTATGTAAGCAGGGCTTTGAGGGGAGATAAGACCAAGTATCCAAAGGTCGAGTTAGTCACCTTCGTCGTGGTGGTAGCAACAAGGTGCCTACGCTCTTATTTCCAAGCCCACCCAATCAAGGTAGTTACTTCATCGCCTTTACAGAAAGTTTTGCATGAACCAAACACCTCGGAGCGACTAATCAAGTGGTCAATCAAGCTAAGTGAGTACGACATCAGTTACATACCAAAAAGCACCGTAAAGGGACAAATCTTGGCCGACTTCGTAACAGAGTTCTCAAACTTCAGATAAGAAGTCCATAAGTCACCTGAGGAAAATCCATGGTGAGTGTACGTAGATGGGTCATTCTGCCAAGCAGGAGGGGGAGTCGGCGTGCATGTGGTAACAAATGGAGGAAAGGAGTCATACCATGCAATACGATTGAATTTCAAGGTTACGAATAACAAAGTCGAATATGAAGCAATGCTCATGTGCTTAGCCATAACAAGAATTTTAGGGGGAAATGAGGTTAGGATGAGAGCCGATTCATAAGTAGTAGTCGGGAAAATCACAAGGGAATACTTGGCGAGAGGGACCAAGCTCATAAAATACCTTCATTTAGTTCAAGAGCAGTGCAAAGGCCTCAAATACTTCCGAATCAAGAAAATACCTTGAGAAGACAATTTCAAAGCTGACCGGCTGGCATGCGCGGCATCAGCAAAGCAAGAAGAGGCACTACCATAGACAGTTGATCTACAAACAATGGCCAGTTTAGCAATAGGGGAGAAAAGTTTGCAAATAGAAGAAAGGGCGCCAGGATGGGCTGATGATATAAAGAGGTATTTGGAGACAAGCAATCTTCCATCATCTTAGGAAGAGGGGAGAAAGTTAAGAGGCATGGCAATCCGGTTTAGGATGTTGGACGGAGTACTTTATAAGTGAGGTTTTCCAAACCCATTGTTGCGATGCATAACTAAGGAAGAGGCAAAGTGCGTGATGAAAGAAATACATGAGAGAGTTTGCAGGAGCCATTCAGGAGGACGATCACTTGCCACAAAGATTGTAAGGGCAGGGTACGATTGGCATCCATGCACCAGTCCTAGGTGCACCTCCCAAGGAGCTGCGATCCATAACATCACCATGGTCTTTCGCCTAATGGGAAATAGACTTGGTAGGTCCTATGCCCCCAAGTAAAGGAGGAACCAAGTTCATCATTGTAGCCGTCGACTACTTCACGAAGTGGGTAGAGGCTAAGGTGATGGCTACAATAATAGCCCAAAATGTGACAAAGTTCCTATGGAAGGCAGTAGTCTGTAGATTCGGGATACCACAATGTATCATTTCTGGTAATGGGAGACAGTTTTTTCTTTTCAGAAGAGTCAAAGCCAACTGTCCACGAGCGGCTCTTTCCCACTTTTATTCATAAACCCTCACTTATGGTGGAGGAAAACCGTGGTTACAAACTAGCGAACCCCACCTAAATCCAAAGCAGCAAACAAAACAAGACCAAAACAAAAGACCAGAGAGACCTAAACTCTAATGCTGGGGAGGCCAATTTTATCAATCCGAATGATACCCCTGGCATGGCGGGGGAGAAACCCCCCCTCCTCATGTCTACAAGACAAACCTGCTTCACCTTGCCACGCCAAAAAAATCCGCAACCTGATTCGCTTCCTGGTATTGATAATGGGAGACAATTTGATTCCACTCAGAGTTAGGAATCAAACTCTCTTCCCAGGGCACTGTCAAGTGAACGGGCAAGTTGAAGCAACTAAAAAAACTATTGTAGGGATATTAAAAACAAAAATGGGCAACAGAAAGGGAATGTGGGCTAACAAGCTCCCAAAGATGTTATGGGCTTATAGAACTACACCAAAAGCTTCAATGGGAGAAACACCTTTCACCCTAGCTTACAGAAGTGAGGCCATGATTACTGTAGAGGTGGGATTACCAAGCCATAGAAGAGAAAGCTTTGACCTAGAAACAAAAGTGGCAAGGTTAGAAGAAAATCTAGATCTATTGGAGGAAAGGAGGACAAATGCAGAAGCTAGAGTCACGGCTTCAAAAAAGAAGGTAGAGCAGTATTTGGACAAAAAAAGAAAGCCCAGATCTTTCAACATTGGTGATTTGGTGCTAAAAGGGACCGGTGTCACCATAGGGGAAGAAGGAAAGTTGGGTCCCCAATGGGAAGGTCCCTACTTCATCATTGCAAGCCACAGGCCAGGAACTTATCACCTCAAAGACACCGTAGGACGATAGCTCCCTCACCCATGGAATGCAATACATTTACGAAGATATTATGCCTAAGAAAAATATATGTAAAAATTTCTACTTTATGCCTATTTTCAATAATAAATGTCGGCATGTGTTATCCATTTTATTTGCCTTAATAATTTTTGTGGCAACCCAAAGGGACAAGTTCTCACCTAAAAAGGCGATGTGGTCGAGGAACTCTCCCACTAGCCTAATAATAAAAAGGTTAAAACGGTCGAGGGATCTCTCGTTAATACCTTCTCACCTAAAAGGCGACATGGTCAAGGGATCTCCCACTAGCCTAAAAGAATAATAAAAAGGTTAAAACGATCAAGGGATCTCCCGTTAACACCTTCTCGCCTAAAAGGCGACGTGGTCAAGGGACTCTCCCACCAGCCTAAAAATAAAAGGTTAAAATGGTTGAGGGATCTCCCATTAACACCTTCTCACCTAAAAAGGCGATGTGGTCGAGGAACTCTCCCACTAGCCTAGTTACCAGGAAACAGCAAAAAATGCATACTATTCTATAGAAGTCTGATTGCATACAAGGCATCAGGAAAGCACATAAGGTATAATACAATTTTTTCATAAAATTCTAATTGCATACAAAGCTTCAAAAAAAAAAAAGTAAACAAGTCCCTAGCGGGATACAAAACATTAAAAGTATACAAGTTTCAAGAGGGGTGAGGGAAAGCATCTGGCATTTCAGCCTGGCCAAATGAATCACAGATGTGTAGAGCAACCTTACTGGCATGAATAGATTTCCAGTCTAAAGTGTGCAAGTTCATCTCTGGTTTGGAGAGGAGAAGATCCTGAAGCTGCTTTACACCAAGCTTGAAACCAATACCCCAGTCTCGTGCTCGAACTTTGGGAGTAATGGCTAATTGAGGAAGGACTCGATTAAGGTTTTGTTGCAACTCCTCTAAGGCAAGAGTCAGCATGGACACCTGTTTCTCAAGAATAGAGATTTTCTTTTTGGCAGAATCAACAGCTGCACTGAGTCAAAGATACTCTTTGTCACTATTTTTGAGATTTCCTTTCACCTCAATCAAAGTCTTCTTGGCTTCAGTTGTCATGCCTTCTGCCACGCCCAATTATATGGTTAGCGTCCGCTGCTCCTTTTCTAGGGAGGCTAGACGAGAGGCACAATCAAACTTGGCCAACTTCACTTCTTCAAGCTCTGCCTTTGCTAGGTCACAGCTAGAAATAGAGTCATCTCGTTCTTTCAAAGCAAGCTCCACCTGACTGACCAACCCATCATTCTCCTTGTTGATGACTTCAATTCGGGTGATCAGGTCATCTCGTTCCAGCATGGCCAGTTCTACTTGACGAAGGCAAATGGCTAGATCATCTCACTCCAACTCGACGGTTGTCGCCTAGTTCAGGCTAGTGGCAAGATCATCTCACTCCTTCCCAAGCACAGAAACTTCTTGATGATAGTAGTCAGCATCCACAACAGAATTTGCCAACTCTTTCTGAAGTGACTCAAAGAGCAACCAGCTCATTGTTAACTGTGCAAGAATGAGCCTCCAATTGGGCCAACTCACTGGCCATTCGGTTGTTTTCCTCCTCCAGCCGTAATCGATCTTCAACCAAGTCGGCAGCAAGGATTTCAACCCCTTAAGATGGATAACACGAAATAAATAATAGTGTACTTACATATGTTTTATGAAAATAATGAGTCACAAGCAGAAAGACAAGTGGATGCAAGAATTACCGGTGCAAAGACACTCCAAAGATGTTGAACGGTGGCATTAAATGCTTCTTCACTGTGAGCATGTGAGGTCGGCTAGGAGCCTAATACATGAGGGCTAAAGGATCCCCTCGGGTTAAAGGTATGAGGAGGAGTATTAGCAAAATGCCCCTGAGGGGAAGTCTCGTGGGCCTGATCAGGTGGGGTGACAAAAGGGATGGTAGCAGGCACCTCAACATGAAAGTTCTCCTCGGGAACAATTAAAGAGGGCTCCTCATCGTCCCTAGGAGAAACACTAAATGGGGGAGAAGGAATCGAAACTTTTCCCTCGCTAGCAATGGAAAGGGCCGGGAAAACAAAAGGTAAATCAAGAGTAACTCCGCCAGATATCGTCGAAGCAAGAGGAGAACCGGAGCTTGTTGTTACTTCCACGACATTTTCTTCCTCGACATTTTCCACCCACGAAGGTTCCACGGTGTAAAGGCAAAAATTGGCTAGAATTACATGATTATATATGATAAGGCTTATCTTATCATTATATTTGAAATTGTTGGATGAATGTAAAATAATTATTGATTTATCTTTAAACAATATTGAGTCTATTTAGAAGTCTTAGAGGTTGTTTAGATAAGTCATTGAGCTAAAAATCTAGTCCATGAGGATCTGCATTTATCCATAACAGAAGCTGAACAGAAATCAGTCACTGCAGAAGAGAGTTATCGCGAAATGTCAACAATTCGTCAGGATACGTTCTCACGACAGATTCTATCCATCAGCAGAATCCTACTTCAATTGAAACTTTTTCCAAATTGTCTATTTAAGAAATCCTATTGGTTAGAATCTGTAGAGATTCAGATCTACATATTTTCTAGAGCAGTTTCTAGTGCACATTTTGGTCAGAAAATTCCTTAGTGAATTTTCATATTTGTGATCTCTCATTGTGTGTGATCGTGCTTCAAGTGTGAAGAATCATCGATTAGAGTTTAGCCACTAGAATTGCAGGAATGAAATCAATAGTTTGAAAATCACCAGAGGTTCTGGCTTCTACTACGGTAGAAGACAAATTGGTCATTTGTCTAAACAAGTAAAAGAGTTAAATTACAAAGTTTTTTTAATTGAGAATTACTTGTAATTGATTTTTAAACAATAAAACTGACTTTTCTGGGTTTGGCTGCCCCATAGGGTTTTACCTTTAAAGAGTTCTTTAAAGGGTTCCACTTCGTAACCAATCGTTGTGTCTTGCAAATTTGATTATTTATATTAAATATTTGATTTGTTATATAATCATGATAATTGAGATCTAAACAATTTGTTCAAGAAAATTGGTAGACAATTTCGTGGTTTATAGGGGTATGTTGAGAATTTCACACAGGAACATCATGTGACCGAGTAATGATAAACAAAGAGGCTTCAAAGTGTAACAGCCCGCTAGAAATTCAATGGTAGAATTTCTATAGACTTGAGAAACTTCATGAAAACTCCGTAAGTTTTCACGAATCGGTTAATCGCAAAGGTTTTAGCCTGTCAACATAGTCAGCGTTATCACTAGTTATGATGCCAGAAATGCGATTTTAATTGTTTGAGGTAGTTAGAAGTGTCAGATTACGTTATAGTTTATGCCACTAGACTCAATAGAATATTTATGATTTTATGGCCCAATAACCTATTTTCATAATTTCGGACGAAACGGCTGTTCGAAACTGTGAATTTATTTATATGGGCATCTCGGGGTTGAGTTTTGGTAAACGATTTTTACTGCAGGTTAATATGAATATTTAGAATTTTTCAGTACTAAGTTTATTGTGCATTTTTTTGGAGTGAATAATAACCTTGATAAGTGTACTAAGTGCAGTGTTTTCAAAATCACAGTGTGGAATGTCCAAATTAGGTTAGAGAAGTTTTATTTGGACACTTGGCAAGATCCTAGCCACACATAGTGAATAGTATTAGATACTTGGCATAAAGAGGAACCATTAGATGGATTTGTGAAGGAAATCAAGGTGTAAGATCATACCACCTAAGCAAAACCTTTTTCAAAGAGGGTTTCAACCCTAGTGAAACCCTAAATGGTTCGAATCCATTTGAAACCCCATGGTTGAAACCGAAACCCTAAACGGTTTCCCCAAACCCTAAAATTAGCCTTCAAACCCTTTTTGATCCAATTTTTAGCATTGTGTTTAATCACTTGATTAAATCACTTCCACGTGCTATTAGTTTCTCAAATTCTTGTTATGACATCTTTATCCAACCTTTTAAACCTTGGAAATTTGATTGGGCCAAGAAAAATTGGATTTGAGCGTGAAAGCATCTCAAACCCTAACCAAACGCCCTTTAAACCCCAAATTAAAGCCCACTTGGTTGGGACCCACCAAGGCCCACGATTTTGGCCACCTTGGCAAGGCTTCTTGGAGAAGTTTCCTCCCCCACATGGTAGACCATTCACTGCCCTTGGCTGCACCCAATAGTGCCTTGATGAGATGGAGAAACCCACCCCATCAACCTCCATACCTTATAGCTTCTGCAAGCAGTCCTTTCCCCTCCCTATTCTCCACTTTATGTCACTTATCTACCTCCAATCAATGGTCATTCAGGTCCATATCTTCCCCATACAAAATTCTTGAGTCGTACAAGACACACTTACTTCCCTTTCATCACTTCTTCACCTCGTTCTTAGAGAGAAACCCAAAAGAGCTCTCTCGGGCAGATTTCTGGGTCTTCTTGCGTGGAGTTTTTCGACCCTTTGTAGGTATTTTCAAATGATGACACCTTCATAAAAGTTGTTCCGCTTTGAGTCTAGTTTCTGTAGATATATTATTCATATCATTCGATGGAAATTTTGTTGGTCAAAAGTATTTTTAACCATGGAAAGGTCATTCTGGGCGTGAATCTGGAGAGTATGTTATATTTTGGAGTTTTTGACCAAGCTAATGGACATATCTTGGTCCGAAAATTTTATGGGGTGTTTTTAGCATGTGTTTAAGAGTTTTAATTGAGGTTTTGTTGCATGAATAAAGCTTTTGATGATAGATTTGCTTAGATCTAGAAACTTGAAAACTGGAAGTGGTAAAACAGTTTTTATTTGGAGAAAGTTTGAATATTTCGAGGTTTGATCTTACTCTAAAGGCTTTGATATTTTTATATGATGGTCCTA
Source organism: Carya cathayensis (assembly GCA_011037825.1). Taxonomy (NCBI): domain Eukaryota; kingdom Viridiplantae; phylum Streptophyta; class Magnoliopsida; order Fagales; family Juglandaceae; genus Carya; species Carya cathayensis. Next base: position 531,514 of record QGSO01000155.1, read on the forward strand.
AGTCTATTTTTCTCATTTTAGGTTATTATCTTGAAGATATTTAGTATTATTTTTAAAGATATGATTTCTCTAAGCAAGAGGATTCCGGTTAGGCCTAAGATTCGATGTGTTTGGGTTAGATCTATGTTTTATTGATTTTTAGCCATGTGATTTCAAGTTTGATGGTTGGATCCTATTTAAGACACATTCTTAAACCATGTGATGCTTTATTTCAAAGATCTCACATTGTTAAGCCATTGATCAAGAGATTTATCAAAACTAGTTGAGGAAAAAGTTTCTGTTTTTGGACTAAGTGTAAAACCAAAAATTCCAAGTGTTATTTTGTGATTTTGGTGACTTTAGTTTGATGATTTAAAGCATGGTTGATCTTAGGATGATGTTATGAATATGGTGGAAGTAAGATTTGATTTTTTGGAATTCTTGGAGATGTTTTGATTTAGGGTCAAAGCTTGTGATTAAGTGTTTGGATCTTTTTACAAAAAGTTTGGTGTTGATTATTAGCTTTTTCTAAATGGATGTTTTAAGTATGGTTTTAAACTTAGGATTAGAAGATGTTTGTTGCAAAATTTTGGTTTAAGCATGAGTTTTGAAGTTGGAAGGATTTGCAACAAAAATCAAGAGAAATGGCCTATGGATGTTTCGGTCATAGTGTGTTTTCCATAGTTGTGTTGTGTTTTAAATTTTTCAAAGTTGATATTTGAGTTTAGGAGAAAATTTTCATGAGGAATGTAAATTTTGAAAGTTTTTGGAGTTAGGATGTGAAATCCTTAAGTTAGGGGTAAAATGGTCATTTTCCCACATATAGAGGGTAAAATGGTAATTTTATCCTAATTTATCTTGTTTTCATGTTTCTAATTGTTAGTAATTAAATTTTTAACTTTTAGAATACCTTCTTACAGTTCCTCGTATTTCGCGCTTTATTCTCATAGAACGCAACGATCGAAGTAAGTTAGCTTCTAACTTACTATCAGTTTATTGTGTATGTATGATGGGTAAGGGAACTAGAATTTATGTTTGTATGTTATCATATATGCCATGCCATGCCACGTCATTTCATGTTTATCAATTATGCAAGATTTATTCTGTCACGAATATTTATCTGTTACATAATCTATTCTGTCAAATATTGTATATGTTTTAAGTATGCCATGTTAAGTATGTCATATGTTACATGTATGTCATATCATGTATCATTTACCATTGCAAGTATGTCATGTTAAGTAAAGAAGTCAGATCAAGTTTATGTTAAGTCAAGTTTCAGATCACGTTCAACTTAAGTTTATTCATGTCAATCACGACCCTAAGTGCTAGGATGGGGTAATATCCTAGTGGAACTCATTTGTTCACACTGGAGTGTCTAAATAGGTGTGAAATTCTCTGGGTTGACGAAGTACAGTCAACAGGTTGCGAATAGGGCCTAATTAGCTGGTCACCGGAGCGCGCCAGGCACTAACGCCGATGGTTCCATATTTTATTTTACGTGTATTCATGGGGCCACAACAACTGTGAAGCATCAACTATGGGGCCACAACAATTGTGGAGTATACACTACGTGAGACACAGCAATTGTGACACGTAGAATACGTGGGGCCACAACAACTGTGGAGTACGTATTAACGCATTCACAGCTGGTGTAGATACCTGTGTTGTGATGCAGTAATCGGCAGGGACACACAGCTCTAGGGGACCCGTGTAGCACCCATATGGTCACGTTATTAATCAAGTCAATTGAATAAGATTCCAAGTTCATGTCAAGAAGTTAAGAATAAGCAATCATGGTGACCCTATGAGATAAGAATAAGTTTAAGATCAAGTCCACGTTAAGTCAAGTTTCAGATAAGTTCATGTTATGTTATGTTATGCTCACGTACAAGTTATGTTCATGTTCACGTTAAGTTTCAAGTTCATGTTCATATCATGTTATGTTCATGTTTATGATATGTTCAAGCTCACGTTCATGTTATGTTATGTTCATGTTCATGTTATGTTTCAAGGTCATGTTTCTGTCATGTTATGTTCACGTACATGTTATTTTTATGTTCACGTTCATGTTATGTTATGTTCACGATCACATTATGTCTCAAGTTCACGTTTATGTCATGTTATGCTCAGGTTTATGTTAAGTTCAAGTTCATATTTATATTATGCATGTTCACGTTCATGCTATGTTTCAAGTCCATGTTATGTTTCAAGTTTCACGTTCATGTTATGTTGCTAGTCCATGTTATGTTTTAAGTTCAAGTTCATGTCATGTTAAGTCAAGTTCAGTTCACGTTTAAGTTCAGGTTATGTCATGCTATATGTCAAGTTATGCTATGCTTATTTACGACTTTATTTATGCATTTATGTTTTTACTGCCATGCATGCATCTTTAACCAGTGTGGGAGTTTCCTGTTAACTTACTGAGATTTGTAATCAAACTTCACCGTGGTAGTCCCAACTACCATTCCCCCTGAATGGTAGGCGATATGTCAAGATCAGAGCAGGGAGCAGACTTTGGTAGACTAAAGAAGGCTGACTAGACGCCGCAGACACGACGCGGAGCTTACAGCTTTCATAGTTAGTTTTTGGATAGTATTCTGGCCTCGTTAGTCGAGTTACACGAGTTACTTAACGAACTTCCTCAATAGTGTATTTTGGTAATGTAAATATGGAGTCTGATCTCCCATGTTTTTGAGGTTATAGTCTTCTAAGACTTATACTGAAATCGTGGATGTTTATTTTGTTAAGTATGCTTGGATTATGATTTAACTATTTGGGATATTATAAGTTTGGTGCATAGTATTGCTCAAGAAAAAAAAAATTATCCGCTGCGAATATTGCATAATGCTACATGCATGTTAGGAACATTGCATCTTATATGTCATGAACGGGGGCAGGTAACTACGTGTTGCATGTTCCGACGCTTCAGATGTCCGTTCGATCCCAAGCTGAATTTGGGGGCATCACATAAAGGGCGTAATTTCGGCTTGAGTAGGTAAGGGCGTCCTTTGCAAATCATTTGCCAGTGTACTTGAAGACTGAGCAGCAGCAACAACAGCATTCTCCACCTCAATTATGGCTTCAAGATCTCTTTCAGCTCGAGACATCACTTCGTCCAAAGAAAAGACTGATGACGCCATAGGAATAGTCGGTTTAGTTAGTTTCTCCTAAGGAACCACCTTCTTCATGTCCTCATTGACCTGAGATGCCTTTTCACTCAGTTTCGCCCGATGAGGGGGCAAGTTAATATCCCTGCTAACCTGGATATTCGCTTCACTTGATTGCGCCTGAAGAGGAGCCAACTTACTACCTCTGCTCGATATAGGAGAGAACAAGGAGTCACGCTTCCATGAGATGGACTCATATGAACGAGGCAAGACTCGAGCCCTCTTCAGTTTTCTCTTCTTTGACCCATTTGCACCAAGGTGTCTTCTCTTTTTTAAATCGCTTGTTGGCGGGAGGGCACCCAAAAATTCACATCCTGAAATGTGGGCTTGACTGGGGACCATCAAGAACTTCTCAATATTACCAAGGGACAAAAGTGCATCTGAAAAGCATAGGCAAGAATGAGCCTAGACCCAAGAGTCTACCAACTTCACACAGGCCTCCTCGCGTCGAGAAATTAAGAATAACCTCAAAATCATCCCCATCAGGAACGGGACACCAGCACGCCCTAATAGGAAATTCCCAACTAGAGACTTCATTAGCAGGAAATTCCCAGCCTGAACCAGAGACCAAGAAAAATTTATTGGTCCAATCTTTTATGTGCAAACACTTTTTCTCCAATTCAACCAGTGCCCTATGGGATTTAAAACTACAAAGGTTCCCATTTAAAAGCCTAAACCCATGAAGGGACACAAATTCAAGGGCTGTTAAGTCCAGGTACTCATCACCGAAGGGCTCCAATACTTTTCACCACAAAACACAGCAAGCCATCAAAATTCTCTAGGCGTTAGGCACTAATTGGGCAGGGGCAAGTGTAACAGCCCGCTAAAATTATCAGTTTTGGATTCTTTCCCGATAGTAATCACATCTCTCTCGTCTTTACCCTCATCTGGAATCACGCGTATAGATTATCTTTTCCGTAAATCACGTAATTTGTTCTTCACCGACAGCTGTAAAATCATGAACAGTTTTATCCTAAGCGTTGTACCTCGATGGCGTTTTCCCGGATCTTATCCATCGAATTTCAAAGTATTAGATAAGCTTGTTTTTAAAGTAGCACAATTATAATAATTTAATGAGCTCTGAAAATATTATAATTGTGGATAATTACTTAGATTAAATGTGGCGTCCCCAAAATCCCCACGTACGGATACGGGGAATTCGAGGCGCCCGGATGGTGACATCTTGGTTTTATCATCTTCGATTAATTAACGGTACTTTATCATTTTATATAATGATGAGGAAATATTATTTTATAAATTTTAGTTTATAAAATAATATTCTACCTTAATTCATCGTGGTGTTTTATTTAAAGTGTTTTATTTAAAATAAAACATTTACGCGTTTTTAATCAGTGTTTTAATTCACCGTTGAATTATTTGAGGATCCCAAAACGTAGGATTGAAGTTTATTACCTAGGCTCCTACCCTTTTTCCTTCATTTTTCCTTTTTTCTTTTTTTTTCTTCTCTTTCCTCTCCTTCTCTCCATGGTCGACTTACACCCTTCCACCATAGCTGATCGGTTCTAGCTTCCTACCGGCGCCACCTCCGGCCGCCGTGCCTCACCTCCACCTCCGGCATGTCCCTCCCTCACCGGCGAACACATCTGCACCGGAGGTGTGCAACGCCGGCCACCAATTCTCTCTCTCTTCCCGTGCTCTTCCTTCTTGTCTCATTACCGTCGCCGCCCCTTTGACCGCCCGTTTCTCCGCCGTCCGGTGGAGGTGTCGTACACCACCCCCGCCATTCTCTTCCCCTTTCACCATAGTTCATACACACCAATTTTCAGAGCCATCGGACCAGCCGTTAGTCGCCGAGAGCCCCCGGAAGTTGCTGCCCCTGCCCTGTTTTCTCCCCTGTTGCCGATTTCTTTCTCCGCCCAGAACCGCCGCTCGCCGGCGGCGTGGACTACACCACCCACCCAGATTTCTTCCCCTCTCACCGGTGAACATCCCCTCCAAGTTTCACCTCCATCCGAGCCACGGTTAGCCGCCACTCTCGCCTCCAAACAAATGGGTTTTTAAGGCTTTTCACCATTTTGGACCACCATACACGGCCAAATCAGCCACCAAGCACCACCATTGGATTCACCACATCAAGGGCTTCCTCCCCATGTCTTTCTTTTTCCCAAACTCTCACTTTTTCTCATATGGGTTTCTCAAAACACCCGTTCGGTTGCACCACCGTGCGCCGCCGTACACGGCCACCCGTGGTGTTTCACCACCACCATCTTGTTCCTCTCATCCTCATGAACCTCTCCAAGAAATTTCATGGCCAACGGAGCTTCGTAGAGCTCACACTCTCCCGCACTCTCCAAGGCCAAAAATGGTTTCAAACGGCCGATCTGCCGCCGTTAGCCACCGTCCGACCACCACCTCGCCACCACAGCTCCACCACATGTTCCTCTACCTTTCCCTAGCTTTCCATGAAGTTCTATGGCTTTTCGCTACCTCGCGTCTCCTCCGCTCACCGTTCGGAGTTACTGTTCACGGCGTGATGCCGCCGTGCTCCGCCACCTTTGACCATCACAAGGCGACCGTGAGTCTTCCAAGACCACGCCTAGCCTTTCTCAAGCCCAAACTACCACTTTATGTGGTGGACAGACACCGTACCGCCACGTATGCTCCTCCGACGCATGTTCGTGACGAGCAGCGAGCGACGCACGGGTTATCCCGTCGATGGTATAACCCTCTATCTTTAGTTATTTATGTTTAACATAGTTGATTTGGTTGGCTGTAGACTGTGTAGTTAGTGTTTGTGGAGTTCGCTGCGTAGTTGTGAAACGAAGTGTGGTTGTGAAGTGTTAGGCTTGATTTTGTAGTTTTGTGGACTGTGCTGTGAAGTATAGGCGTGAGATGGATGCCGTAGATGTGATACGGCGGGTTGTGTGAAGAGAATACGCGTGTAGCGTATTCTGTGTAATGCAGCGACGCGCCGCGCGACGTGCGCTGTAGTGATGTGGGTCGTAGAAGGAAGGGAGTACGCATGTAGTGTACTCCGTGTGGTATGGCGATGCATCGTGTGATGTGCATCGTGTTGATGAGTGTTGTAGCGAAGGAAGTACGCGTAGCGCGTACTCCGTGTCGCGTAGCGATGCACCGTGAGACGTGTATCGCAGTGATGGGTTTTGTAGTGTGAATGGAAGAGAGTTCACGTGAGTGTACTCTGTACTAAGTCGTGATACACCGGATGGCGTGTCACGAAGGGTTGGATGGCGTAGCAGAGAAGTGTGGAGCGTATGGTGTAATGTTGGGAAACTGTATGACAGTGTCCCGAAGCAGTGATGATATGGATTATAGTCCGGGATGACTGGTGTCATCTTGTGGTTGACTATGGCTAAGAGTATATGGATTGAGAAATGAGTTGTTTGTTTGGTTGTTATTGATAATTTTAATGAACTTGTTTTAGTGCAAAGGCTTTCTGAAGTCAATTTATCTCTTCCGAGTATAGTGAAACCTCAAGTTGGCCGTGGTGTTGCAAGTGCTTACAATATGGCAATTGAGTTCAGAAGTGAAAATCTTAAGGACTTGAGTGTTCCTCTTCCAGCTGTTGTGCAGTTCCTCGTGTCTCGCGCTCTATTCTCATAGAACGCGACGATCGAGGTAAGTTAGCCTCTAACTTACTATCAGTTTATTGTGTATGTGTGATGGGTAAGAGAACTACAATTTATGTATGTATGTTATCGTATATGCCATGTCATGCTATGTCATTACATGTTTATCTGCTACGTATGATTTAATCTCTCATGAATAATTATCTGTTACATAATCTTTTCTGTCATACAATGATGTATGTTATAAGTATGCCATGTTAAGTATGCCATGAAATGTTATGATTAAATCATATTGTGCCATTTACAAGTATACGCCATGTTAGAAAAGTATATGATATTAATTAATATCTCATGCATTAAGAAAGATAAGACATGTTATGTTACGTATAATACGTGGGGCCACAACAACTGTGGAGTACGTATTATATTTTATGTTACGTGAATACGTGGGGCCACAACAACTGTGGAGTACGTATTATATTTAATGTTACGTATATACGTGGGGCCACAACAACTGTGGAGTACGTATTATATTTTTATGTTACGTGTATACGTGGGGCCACAACAACTGTGGAGTACGTATTATTTTTTATGTTACGTGTATACGTGGGGCCACAACAACTGTGGAGTACGTATTATATTTTATGTTACGTGTATACGTGGGGCCACAACAACTGTGGAGTACGTATTATATTTTATGTTACGTGTATACGTGGGGCCACAACAACTGTGGAGTACGTATTATATTTTATGTTACGTGTATACGTGGGGCCACAACAACTGTGGAGTACGTATTATATTTTATGTTACGTGTATACGTGGGGCCACAACAACTGTGGAGTACGTATTATATTTTATGTTACGTGTATACGTGGGGCCACAACAACTGTGGAGTACGTATTATATTTTATGTTACGTGTATACGTGGGGCCACAACAACTGTGGAGTACGTATTATATTTTATGTTACGTGTATACGTGGGGCCACAACAACTGTGGAGTACGTATTATATTTTATGTTACGTGTATACGTGGGGCCACAACAACTGTGGAGTACGTATTATATTTTATGTTACGTGTATTCATGGGGCCACAACAACTGTGGAGCATGAAGTATGGGGCCACAACAACTGTGGAGCATACACTACGTGAGACACAGCAATTGTGACACGTAGAATACGTGGGGCCACAACAACTGTGGAGTACGTATTAAGTCAAGTTTCAGATCAAGTGCATGATAAGTCAAGTTTCAGATCAAGTTCATGTTTTGTTATGTACACGTACATGTTATGTTCATGATCAAGTTATGTTCCAAGTTCATGTTCACATCATGTTAAGTTCACGTTTACAGTATGTCTCAAGTTCACGTTTATGTCATGATATGTTCAAGTTTATGTTATTTTCAAGTTCATATTTATGTTATGCATGTTTACGTTCATGCTACATTTCAAGTCCATGTTATGTTTTAAACTCAAGTTCATGTCATGTTAAGTCAAGTTCAGTTCACGTTTAAGTTCTGGTTATGTCATGTTATATGTCAAGTTATGCTATGCTTATGTACGACTTTACTTATGCATTTATGCTTTTACTGCCATGCATGCATCTTTAACCTGTGTGTGAGTTTTATGTTAACTTACTGAGATTTGTAATCAAATCTCACTGTGGTAGTCCCAACTACCATTCCCCCCGAATGGTAGATCTTGTTACAGGACCCAAAGAAGAATTGGAATCTGACCATCTGAATACGGTCATCTAGGCTACGGTGCGATGTTGATGATGGTATAGTATTTAACTTAGGTTAATGCTTGTACTTTTGGAGTTGTATCTCAAGTATTCTTTTGATCACAACCATTTTGGACTAGTGTAGTGATCACGGCTTTTTAGTATGTTTTTATGTATGAAATATGTTTCAAGTATTTGGGATATTTTTAGTTTGGTGCATAGTATTGCTAAAGAAAAAAAAAAAATATCCGCTGCGAATATTGCATAATGCTAGATGCATGTTAGGAACATTGCATCTTATATGTCATGAACGGGGGCAGGTAACCTTGTGTTGCATGTCTCGACGCTTCAAATGTCCGTTCAATCCCAAGCGGAATTTGGGGGCGTCACAACAAGCCCTAGGACGTCTACCACGTCACGAACCGGTCGTATGAAGGGTAATCGGAGCCTTATAGTAAACATTGCGAGATAAAGGGCGACAGAAACTGCCATACCTTTTGCATCAAGAGCTCTTTGGTTGGGAGTAGGGGCCCTCAACTCTACAAAATCTAGGATGTTGAAATTATCCTAAGCATTCTCCAGTTCATGAGAAGAAAAGGTGGAAGACCAGCGAGAACCAGCAAAAATGGAGGCCGGACGGGCAATGATAATTTAAGGAGAGGAGTCACAAGGAGGCGAAGAGCCTGAGACAGAAACCACACCCTTGCCTTTGGAGGAAGAGTAAGTCATCGAAGAATGAAAGAAGTTGCAAATAAAGAAAGAGAGCAAGAACTTGGAGGAAGGAAGAAAGAACTTAGAGAGAAATGCGAAATAGGCAAGATCGAAAGAAGAGGGAAAACAAATACCCAAGGGGCATTAAATAGGAGTGGATGTGAGATGATAGTTGACATGCCCAAGGAAGGGAAACGAGACGACGCCTTGGCACACCTCGAGAAATGAAGCCGCACATAGGTCCAAGTCCCATCACACCACATGTAATGAGACTTCGCGGGGTAACTAGAGAGGGCATCTCGTCCGATCAACACAATATGGGCCCAAGCCCTTTGATCTTTCTTTATCTGAGCCCGAATACAAAGAAGGCCCAGCCCACAGCCCAAAACCAATTGGATAACCACCCAGTGGTGATAAACCATAAGAACGGTTATGATGATGATCCCCTAAGGGATGAACCCTCAAATTCACATCCCCAAGTTTGAATTTGAATAATAGATATATCTATTATCGCCTAAACAACATAATGATTCAAAAGCTCTATATATGATCTTAACCCAGGTACGTAAAGGGGACTTTTGGGGGAACTTGATGAGACTATAAATTATCAGTAACGATTTTGACTTAGGCATTGGAGGCTTCCCATCGATCCTCATTTACTCTTTGGTTGCAAGTGATTGAAAGGAGATTGTGGTGAAACACGTCCAAAACACGAGCTATTAGGCTTCTAGATTGTTTTTTCTCTCTCACCCTTTTCCGTTGGAAATCGGGGCCTCATAAAATCTAGGGGAACAAAAAATAGAAAAAAAACAAAACGAAAGAAGAAGCTGTGGAGAGTGGGTGAAGATACCAAGAAGAAAGAAATGAACGACAGTTGAATATATAATAGAGAAAACTAAAATTTGCTTGAATGTGATGATGTGATGCTCACGGGAACATTTTGATCTTTGACAAATTTACTGCTGAAACAACTTAAAGAACTCCCTCACTGAATTTCTCATCTTTTTACGCAGCTTCAAAAAAGTAATTTTTGGGAAACAAGAAGAATTCAAACTTCACTTCATCGCTAGAATAAAGAAATGCTACAGAGTATTTTGTGGTCATTGCATTAAAAGCAATGGTCATCCTTGCTGCGATTACAATCTGCGGTGCTACATGTTAGTGAGGATTTGGGAATCGATACTGCCAAGCCATTTCTCTTCTTTATTCTTCTTCTCCTCCTCAGAGCATTCTTCTCCATTGCAGTTGATACCCTTTTGAAAGGTCAGTCCTTTTCAACGATGAATACTGACAGCATATCAGATCTATATATTTGAAGGAGAAAGAGAGTTAGAGAGAGGGGCGAAATGGGTGAGGAGAGGAGAGAAAGGTATCGGGTCCTGAGAGAACATCCCTACTAAAAGTCCCTACCGATTCCATTGAACCAATTTTATTTTATTTTTGAAAAAACTCTTACGTGCCATCTCCAGATTGGGTGCTGTAAAAGGTGTAAATACACCAAATCCTACTGCCAGCCACTCCCAATTCGGAACCCCAGCTACTCTGCCTAAGTTTCCAAAAAATACTTAACTTAGCCCGTAAAATCTATTTGCGGTGGTTTTTAAGCCCTCGTTTTGTTACAAAAATCATCTCATCTTATCCGATCATTACAAATTTTTAAACTCTCATACAAATAACAACTCAATTTTTTCAAATCTCAAAATAAAAATAATATTATAAATTAATATTTTATTTAATTTTTAATTTTCATCTCATGTAAGTAAATGAGGCCTAAGTCTATGACGTCTGAAAATATCGTGGATCCTTCAACGTGTCTAATGTACAATAAATAAGAAGAAGCAAATAAAAAGAAGAAAAGGATCTCTTTTTCTTCATAATTTATACACATGCGTTTGCCGTTGAGCTCAATTTGTTTTTCTTGTTCTTTTTCTAAAAAGAAAAAACAAAACAAAAAGGAAGTTTGACATTCCGTTTCTTTATTTCAAAAGGACAATGACCCAATCGTTCATGTACGTGTTGAAGTTAGATGATTCACTAGCACAAATCATGGCTTTCGAAGTTGACTCCCGCAATGTAAAATCCATTTCCATAGCTATTTGAGAATCAAGGACCAAGTTGGGAAGTTGGCAACTACTCCACGCGTTGATTAACAGCGATGAAATTTATATATCACTATAAGAAATATAGGCTTTTCTCATGAGATTTTTTTTCCAAGGTCTAAATTCGTGACAAATACTTAACTTATAACAAGAAAACTGTCCGTAGGAAAAAAATATATCCTTTTCCACTAAATTACATATGACGAGTAAGAATTCGTGGTAAAATCGATTTTTTGCGGCAAAAAGTGAATTTTTGCAACTTCAAATCAACAACATTATGCACCGCATATATGACTTGTTTGTTTTTACGACGAAAAATTATGACATATTACGGCAAAAATAAATCCCCACAAATAGTTTAAATATTAAAATCCACATTTCCCCCTTATTTCTTTCTTCCGCAGCCCGATACCCACTTTCCTCTTTTTTTGGTTCTCCATCGGTTTCTCTCTTCACAGCACAAAGCGATCAGCCGCACCACTCTCACCTGTAAGCTTCTCTCCCTCCGATGGCCTAGCTCCGATGGCTTCCCTTCGATGGCCTCCCTCCTACGACCTCCCTCCCTTCCCCTTTCTATATATCTCTCTCTATTTCACTGTTTCTCTCTTTGTTTCTCTCCATTATTTTAAATTCTTCTCCCCCTAGCAGCAATACATAGCTTAAAATGGAGAACGGTAATGAAGGATTAGCTGCTCTTGATGCCTCTAATTCATCAGACACCAAACAACCAGCACAGTCCTTTCAGAAGCAGGGAAATAAACTCGCCGAGGTATCCCCAAAACTTTAGATCCCTCTCTTTTATTCTGATTTTCCAGATCTTGGTTAGATATGTAATTATTTCTCAATTTTAGTAATGAAAATATACCCAAGTTAGCTAATGAAATAGAAAAGAAAAAGCCCTAATCTTGATAGAAATGGGTTTTGGTGATTGAATTACATCAGTACCAATGGTGAAGATTTACTTGTGTTGGGTGTGCTTTTGAGAAATGGATTCTCTAAATTAAATTCTAATTGGGGCCTTTTCGAAATCCACTCTCCCAAGGCTGGTGATCAATTTCCCCCGTTTTCGAATGATATTGAAACGTTTACCATGATTCTCGTGTTAATTCAATTATTTTGCCTGTTGGTATTTTTATACTGCTACACGAGTTCATGGCTTAATTCTCATAGCAATTTCTATTTCCTTGTAGTTTTTTTTTCGAATGATATGAACATGCTTACATATCTTTGAATATATGTATTATCTCTAGAAAAAGAAAAATTAATTAATGGATTGCTTTGCATATTGGTAGGGATATTGAATATATATTAGCTCTCGAATAAAGTATCTTGCTCACATGGGTGCTTGTTCTTTGGGACAAGCTATGACATTCTATTCCTTTGTTTGATACTTGGATCTTATTTATGGTTGGATTAATTCTCACCCAAAGCTGTTTTAAACAAGTGTTGGAATTGATTAATTATAACTCTTACATTTGCTCTGCTCAACAACGTGCAATAGAAGAACATGATCCTTGTGTATGGTTTACGTAATTACAGGGAAAACAAAGACTAATACATAATTTGTAAGGCCATGCTCTTGGTTTTATCTCTTAATAATCATGTCTTTGCCTATGATTTCTACTCCCCCTCCCAATCTTCTTTTATTCTTTTTGTTTTTGTAGTGTTTGCTCCCTGCACTTTTATATAACCACTCTTGCTCCATTGCATTCATAGACCTCTGTTACATATGGCCATTGGCCATACCATCTTAAACACATCCTCTGTTTTTGCAGATTATGCTTTGGGTATGAAGAATTTGTGAACCTAGGGTCTAGAATTATGGCTCCAGGAGATTGAATTTTGATGGATAAAAGACTAACTTAGACTATATTAAAATAACACCAAGACTGTAGCTTAGACTATGTTTATTTTGATAAGTACTTTATCAAATCCATCGTTGAAGATTTCCTTTTCTCTAGTTCCTCCAGTTTTATTGGATTCTAGCACCTAAACACCTAAGTTAGTTGCTGCACATCAAACCGGCCCGCTGATCATGTCATTCTAGCTCCTAAACACCTAAGTTAGTTCAGTCTTCTATATTCCTTCCCATATTCAGCCTCTGTTTTGAAGACCTTTAGTCCCTCAGAATTTCAATCCTTGTAACTCTCAATTTTGAAGTATTTTCTTTGGACCTACATGTTCATTTCAGAAAAAGCAATGTATCTATAGTACTTTAAGCTAATAATTGTTTTTTTCTCTTTGGCAAATTACTCAGGTTTATGCATTTTATGATGAATGCCTGCGGAAGTGAGTTATCTATACATGACCTTGGTTTAGGAGGTCCTAATTGTAGTAATTCATTTTATCTTTTACATGACAATATTATTCATTTTCCCTTTAATCCTATATTTTAGATAGTCCTAATATATAGTTTTTGAACCTGATGAGTAGATAATGCATTTCATCTACGTACAAATGTTTTTGAACCTAAAATTGTAGATGCGATTGAACTTATAACTTATGTGGTTCAAGCTAGTGGAATGTGTGGCTGTCCTGGGTTATTATGTGGCTGTTTTGGGTCGCTATGTGACTAGTTGGGTTGACACATGGTTGTTTGGGTTGACATGTCGCTGTTGGTTTTATGAGTGTGGTTGTTCGTGCTGTTATATGTGGCTGTTTAGGCTAGTATGCATGTCTAGTTGGGTTGTTTTAATTGTTGGAAGGTGTGGTTGCTTTTGCTTGAAGTGTGTGTGTGTGGTGGTATTTTCGAGCTGTTGTGCATTTATGAGTTTTCAAGTTGGTAAATTTGAGCTCATCCCCTCACCTGTAATATTGTATTTACTAAACTTGACTCAATACACTCAATTCTGTCTTCTATATACCTTCTCTTATCCAAGCTCTGTTTTGAAGACCTTTAGTCCTAGAAGAGAGTCCTTCCATCTAACTTGAATTGGCTAGCTTGAACTGGGTCTTGTGGATTAAAGGAAGATCTCCAGTTATTTAGCAAACCAGTTTAGTGATGTGAATTTGGTTTTATGATTATACAATTGTGTTATTTATTATGTTGAACTCAAGTGTTAGATGGATAAAATATCTACATTTGTGTTGGATTGGATTATATGGGCAGTAAGGTTTTTCTTGTAAACATGTTAGTAGAATTAACTAGTTTTTTTTTTTAGGAAGTGTTATTAGTGTCAATTTGAATCTTGGAGGTTTCTATATAATTTTTTAGCTTATATTAGACAATTTTTTATGCTCATTTTTTGCTTAGCCTCATTTTTTGTTTGCTTTTACAATTATTATTTTTTTTTTCTAAATTCTTTTAGCATTTGCCGCGAGGACAACTCACGGCAAATACTTTCTTTTTGTCGGGAGAAGTTTTTTCCCACAAATGTTGTAGTGGGTAATACTAATACCCACCAGTACCTCTCGTGGTAATTGCTCATACTCCCACGAGCATAAACAAAAATGGACGTGCTTTTGCAATAAGCTTCATTGGCTCTTGCCACGAAATGTGTGATAATATAGGTATTGGCCACGAATTAAACCTTTCGTGGGTGATAATACTTTTTGCGGCAAGTTTTATGCCACGAGCTACCCACAACAACAATTTGTGGGAATAGGATTTTTCCCACAAAAAGTCAGCTTTTTGCCATGAATCTTCCCCTTGGGAAAATACCGTATTTCTTGTTTATATTTTAATGCTATTATGGTCGGCACAATCCATGTGTTTGGAAGTAGACCCTAGCTGCATTGTGAAACTCCTCCTCCACCTTTGCCATTTCCAACTTCTCACCAACTCTCGATCTACTTAGGCCATGGCCTCCTCTTCCTCTTGTCACAATTGGACCTTCGACGTCTTCTTGAGTTTCAGAGGCGCCGACACGCGCAAGAACTTCACCGGCCACCTTTACTTCGCTTCACCGGAATCAATACCTTCAAAGACAACAACGAGCTCCGACGAGGTGAAGATCTAACGTCCGAATCGTTGCAGGCAATCCAAGGGTCCAGAATCTCTGTCGTTGTCATCTCTAGGACCTATGCTGCATCCCAGTGGTGTCTGGAGGAACTCGTGAAGATTATGGAATGCCGAAGAACCGTGAGGTAGCTGGTTCTTCCAATATTCTACGATGTCGATGCGTCGGATGTACGCAATTAGACGGGAAGTTTTGCAGAAGCATTTGTGAAACATGAAGAGCGTTACCTATTGGACATAGACAAGGTGCTCAAGTGGAGAAAAGCTCTGATTGAAGCTACCAATTTGTTCAGATGGGATCTAAGAAACACTGCAGATGGGTAACTCTACCTATGTGCAATCCATATTTCACATCTTCAAAATTTTATCTCATTTGATCTGTTCCTTTTTTTTTTTTGTCTGCTGTTGACTTCAAAATTGATGAACAATAAGAGAAAGAGAAAAGATGGTTATGGGATTTACAATTTACTCTTTAAAAGAAAGAGAATTGTTGGTACAAATTGGATTAGTATCTTTCAATAACAAATAAATAATCCTTAGATAACTTAGAAAAGAGAGAATTGGAAAATATTATGATAAGAGGGAAGGGTAAATAGAGGAAGTAAAAACATAATTACAATGTCTTTGAACTTTGAAGGAGGAAGGGATGGGAGAGGTTAACAAAATTTATAAAAGAAAAAAACATGATTGGAGGGAGAAATCAAACATATTATTACCATTGGTTTAGTGGTTATTAATTAAACGTAAGAGTGAAAGATTGCTTTAAAATTCCATGCTTCAGGTTAGATGATCTATTTTACTGTTAAAAGAGTTTGTAAAGCAACTAGTCAAATTAGTTTTTTTTTTTTTTTTGGAAAATGTCTTAAGAGATTGGATTCATAACAAGGTTCTAATACAAGAGGGGATAGTATCCAATGAGGAGATACTTCCAATGATGCCAAGTGCATCTTTGCTAAGAGCATGAGCTACGTTGTTGCTAGCTCTCACATTGTGCCTTACAGACCATGAAGTAAATGAGTCTAAAGTAGTTTTAATATCCCTAATCAATGTCCGTACATAGGACTCAGCATCTGAGCTAGTGTTTAGGTAGTTGACGACTTGAAGAGAGTCTCCTTCCAATATAAGATCATTCCAGCCTAGTGATTTGCAGAAAAGGGAGGTTTCAAGTGCTGTATATGCTTTTGCAAGCAAAGGATCAGGGAAGAGGTCTCGGGTTTTCCTCAATGTTGCTCTGACCTGGCCTTCACTGTCCCTGATGAAAACACCAAATCCAGCTTTGCAGTGAGTCTTGTCAAGTGCAACATCCCAGTTGACTTTAAGTTTGCCTCGTGGGGGAGCTCTCCATTGAGGAGGTGTACTCTGGTTGCTTAGAGTGGAGTTTGCAGGCTGGTAGAGCTGGATGAGATCCTGCTTCAACTGTTTTACTTCCTGGATAAGAGAATTGGGATGCTGGAAGGTTTGTTTAAAGATAAGTTCATTCCTCCTCTTCCATATTTTCCATGCTGTTAAGGCAAAAGATATCATTTCTTCATCTTAAAGTTCCTCGATGACAGTTTCCACTAGGTTGGTGAAAGTATGGGATGGAAGGTTTGCTTTCTGAAGTCTTCTTTCACTATTACACCAAACATCTTGGGCTAAGGGGCAGGACCATAGGGTGTGTTCAACTGTTTCTAGCTGAGATAGACAGATTGGGCAGGAATCAACATTAATGATCTTTCTTTGGAGTAGCTTGGCTCTTGTGGGAAGACCATCGAGGCATGCCCTCCATAGGAAGTTTATGGCAGTAGGGGATATGTGGAGATGCCACATTCTTGTCCAAGGTCTGTCTTCCCTTGTGTCCTCAGAAGGCTGTCCCAATTGTTGATTAGACAGTGCATTCTTTAAATGGTATGCACTTTTGACAATGAAATCACCTGACTTAGTACACCTCCAAATTAGCTTGTCTGGTTTAGGTAGAGGACTGAGAGGGATTCTTATAATGGTGGCTGCTTCTTCTTGGTTAAAGATGGAGTTCACCAGTTGCTAGTTCCATTAGTTGGACTGCTTGTCAATAAGCATTGTCACACTTGCATCTGTAGGTAGGAACCTGATAGGCCTCTAGGGCCTGAAGGTAGATTCTTTTGGGATCCACTTATTCAACCAGATCCTTGTGTTTTCTCCATTGCCAATTTGCCAAATAAGTCCACTGTCGAGTAAGGGTATGGCAGAAACAAAACTTTGCCAGAGGTAGGAAGAATTTGAGCAAGTTCTTACTGAAAATAGGTTAGTTCCCTTGTAGTACTTCTCTTTCAAAACACTGGCAGCAAGGGAGGTTGGGGAGGAGATAAGTCTCCAACATTGCTTAGCTAGAAGGGCACTGTTGAAGTTCTTAAAGTCTCTCAAGCCTAAGCCTCCTGATCTCTTTGATTTACTCATTTTGCTTCCATGCTATCCAATGGATTTTTTGTTGTTGAGCCTGCTGTCCCCACCAGAATGATCTTACTTGTTTACTGAGTTCATGAAGCAGTTTCTTTGGCAATTTGAAGATGTTCATGCTATAGGTAGGGATTGATTGGATCACTGCTTTGATCAAGGTTTCTTTTCCTACTTGAGGCAGGAGTTTGGTATTCCAACTGCTGAGTTTGGACTGGACTTTGTCAAGAATTCATTTCAAGGCCTGACCTCTAGATCTTACTATTAGAGAGGGAAGTCCCAGATACTTTTCATAAGAAATTGTCCCTCGAATCCTTGTTATGCTAGTGATAATGTCCCTTGTCTCTAGTCTAGTATTGCTGCTGAAAAATATTGATGTTTTATCTTTATTCGGCCTTTGCCCTAAAGCCTACTCATAAGACTCCAAGAGGTAATAGAGGTGGCTCCACTCAATCGAATTGGCCTTGCCAAATAAGAGAGTCATCTACAAAAAGGAGATGGTTAATGTGCAGGTGGTTCTTCTTAATAGGGAGACCAGTGATGAACCCCAAATTTTTTGCACTGTTAAGAAGACAACTCAGGGCTTCAGTGCACATAGTGAAGAGGTAACGGGATATTGGGTCCCCTTGCCTTATACCTCTGGTGGGCTTGAAGGATGGCTGTGGTACTCCATTTATAAACAATCAGTAGGATACTGAGGTGACACAGTTCATTATTAAAGAGATCCAAGATGCTGTGAATCCCATGGTCTTCAGAACAGTCTCCAGAAATTGCCACTCTATCCTATCATAGGCTTTGCTCATATCGAGCTTTAAGGCCATGCAACCCTCCCTATCCTTCATTCTAGCTTTCATTGTATGAAGTGATTCAAATGCTACAATCACATTGTCTATGATTAGCCTGCTAGGTACAAATGTTATTTGAGTTGGAGAGATGATCTTGGGCATTATGGACTTAAGTTTATTAGCTAAAAGTTTTGCAATTGTTTTGTAGAAGACGTTGCATAGACTTATTGGTCTAAAATCAGACACCTGGGATGGGTTGTGCTTTTTAGGAATGAGGGCTATGAGAGTCTCATTGAGTTGGTTGTTCCACAGGTCCCCATTCAGGACTACTAGAGCAGCTTTAGTAACTTTTTGGCCCACTAAACTCCAGTGCTTTTGATAAAACAAAGCTAGAAAGCCATCAAGACTAGGTGATCCTATGGGGTTCATGCTTAGAATGGCTTCTTTTATCTCCTCAGCAGTGAATGCTCAAGATAGATAGGTGTTCATCTCATCTGTTACTACTTTCTTCATTGGTGCCAGGCACTCTTCAATTCTGGTTGGGCAAGAGGTAGTAAACAAGTCCTTGAAAAACAGCTGGAAAGTTTGACTAATAGTATGAGAGTCCTTTGTTTCTTTGCCAGAGCTAGATAGGATCCTTGTTATGGTGTTGGTCTTCTTTCTTTGGATTGCACACTTGTGAAAGAAGGTTGTATTTCTTTCTCCTTCACTTAACCATGCCTGTTTGGCCTCTGTGCCATTTCAAGTTTTGATAATCCAGAATTGAGTTAATTTCTTGCTGCACCCCTCTGATCTTCTCATTAATGATCCATCATTCTGTTCTTGTGGTAGTTTAGGAGTTCAGATTTTTCTTTTAGGTTCCTACTTTGATTTTTGTATTTTAGGCTACTCCATGCTTTCAATTCCCTCTGACAGATTTTGAGATTTTGCAGGCTGCTATTTAGAGGCCCATGCTGAGCTGAGGAGTTCCATATCTTATTTAGGCACCTTAGAAAAGTTGTTCTATGTCTTGCTATGCAAAGCAGCTGGGTGGTGTGTCACGGGTTCCATCGCAGCAGAGGTACTGTTCTCAGCAACTTGGGCCTAATCTTTTTGTAGTACAACACCTCTTTCAGCAGGTATGGTGACATCCTGGTTTTCAGTTGCATTCCTCGGTATGTGTGTCACTATGATGGCAGATGATGGGGGATCACCATTTCTTGTACTTCTGACATCGTCTTCCTCGGAGCTTCCCCTCCATGAAGGTTCTTGTGGTTGGTTTCAGTTGAGCCACCGTATTTCTTGGGGGCAAAACTGTTGGACATAGATGGTGAAGCACGAAGCCAAAGTCCATATTGATGCTTGTCCTAAGATTGTTGCGTTGGAGCTGAGCAGGTTTCCTTCCCATGCATTAAGAGACCACACTTGAAGCGGATATTTGGCAAGCGCTCGTATTTAAATTCTATCGAGTGTTGCTGGGCACCAAGTCTAATGAACTGTCCTTTTGTGAAAGGCTTGGTGATGTTGACTTTTACTCTGGATCTTAGACAGTTTCCCCAACCAAAACCTGCAGTGTCTACCTCAATATCTAGCACTCTTCCCAAGCTAGTTGCAATGAGGCTTCCCACTTCTTTGTTCATTCCTGCAAAATGGAGGTTGTGGAATTGTATCCAGAAAGGCTCCATCTTAAATTGTACCTCTGATGAGGAGAGAGTGCCATCAAACTCACTTAAACAGATGAGGTGTCAATCGAAAGACCAAGGTCTTCCTTTCATCACCTTCTCTTTGTCGGCCATGAGTTGAAATTCCATTAGAAACTTATTCAAACCAAAGTCTTTGAAGGTGAGCCACCCCTCAGGATTCCATACCTTTGCTAATGTGGTTTCGAAAGCTTCTCTATTAACGGTTCTATCATTGAAGACCATGGCCAAGAGGCAGTGCTCACCTTTAGAGCTTGTTGGATAAGCTAGCTCTTCAGTAATGACTATCTCCTCTTGCTCTGTATCAGTTAGCTTTAGTGACTCACATTTGCTAGAGAGGTCTTCATCCATCCTGCAGAAATCTTTGACACTCACAGTAGTGAGACACCAGCTTTGTCTCAGGCAAAGCAAGAACCTCAAGAAGAGGAAACAACCTCACCCTGAAGAGAGGAAAAACCTCACCCTATTATAGATCAGGAGAGGACCCCATTATTTCTCCTTTTTGCATCCTAGTCAAATCAGTTTGTAAACTTTACTTTTATGGGATCTATATGTGACCAAAATATTTCTCATGTAGATTTCCTTTACATTCTTATTATGTTTGTCATTCTTAATATGTTTGTCGAAGTTGTATACATTACTATGATATGAATCAATGTCTTATATGTAGATCCATGTATTTGGTATTTTTTTTTTAAATAAAAAAGGTGATATTTTAAAATACATTTAGATTTGTGTTGTCTTTCTTCTTCTTAATATTTGATGAACATGGTGGATGTTATGAATCTATATGATTGAAAGGTTATTTTAAACCATATTATGGTCCCATTATACGTGTCATCCTCAAAAATTTGTTGAATGCTTACTTGTATAACGCTAATTCAACTAACTTCTCAAAATTATTCCCAGGCATGAAACCAAGTGTATTAGGAAATTTGTTACAGAAATTTCAAGGGAGCTGAACAGCACATACTTATTTGTAGCACTCTAACCAGTTGGACTTGATTCTCATGTGCAAGACGTAACTTCATTGTTATGTGTTGGAGGTGATGATGTTCGCATGGTAGGAATTTGGGGAATGAGCGGAATGGGGAAAACAACCATTGCCAAAGCCATTTACAACAAATTATATCATAGTTTTGAAGGCAAAAGTTTTCTTGCAAATGTTGGGGTAACTTCTGAGCAACCCGATGGTTTGGTTCGTGTTCAAAATCAACTTCTTTCTGATATCTTGAAGGCAAGCAAGGTAAGGGTACACAATATTGATGAAGGAATCACTGTAATACAAGAAAGACTTTGTGGTAGAAGGGTACTTGTCATAATTGATGGTGTGGATCAGTTGGAGCAACTGAATGCCCTAGCTAGAAGTCGCAATTGGTTTGGTTATGGAAGTAGAATTATTATAACAAGCTAACAACTAGAGATGAACATTTATTGAAGGGGATTGGAGTGGATGGTGTATATACAGCTAAAGAAATGAATGTCAGTGAATCTCTTGAGCTTTTCAGCTGGCATGCCTTTAGGAATGGTTATCCCACTGAAAATTTTATGGGCCTCTCAAGAAGTGTAGTTGCTTACTCCGGAGGATTGCCAATAGCTCTTGAGGTTTTGGGTTCTTTCCTATTCTCCAGGAGCATGCTTGAATGGGAAAGCGCATTGGAGAAACTGAAAAGGATCCCTCAGGATCAAATTCAAAAGAAGCTTAGAATAAGCTTTGATGGGCTGAGCGATAATACCGCGCGTGAAGGATATATTCCTTGATATATCTTGTTTTTTTATTGGAATGGACAAAGACAATGTTGTACAAATATTGGATGGATGTGGATTATTTGCAAAGATTGGAATTAGTGTCCTCATTCAATGAGAGAAACAAACTTTCGATGCATGATTTACTTCGAGACATGGGAAGAGAAATTGTTCGACAAAAATGCCCCAACAAACCTGGGAGATGGAGTAGATTATGGCTGCATGAGGAAGCATCTAATATATTGAGAAAGCAAGAGGTAAGAACCCTCTCAATGTAAAAGAAATACAAATCATTCTATTTTACTACGTGTCAGAGGAGCAAATTCTTGAACATTTATATCAACCATATATGCCTTCGAGTGCAATCCCCGTGGATTCTTGTGCCAAGATGGGAGATTTTTTTCTAACATCATCTATTGGTTTCTGCTTGGATGCATGGCTACATTATGTTGAGCAAGGCCCAGCTAAATAAATGATATACAAAGAGTGCATTGCTAAGCTCAAATGTCTGTGAGGGATTAGAAAATGGGACATTTTCCTTGTTTTAGTGGATGGTTGCAAACCCTAGGTCTCTTTACCTCCTTTGTGGCACATATTGCAAGCCTGTTTATTCTCATGTCTATGTTTCGTTTTCCATGTCTCAATATATAACATCTCACCCACAAGATAACCACTTATGTTGATTTATTTTTAACAGGGAACAGAAGCTGTTGAAGGTCTCACTTTAAAATCTCCAAGATTAAGCAGGCTAAATTTCAGTTTAAAAGCATTTGTAATGATGCAGAGGTTGAGATTACTCCAACTTGATCATGCACAACTCACTGGAGACTATGAATATCTATCCTAAGAGTTAAGGTGGCTTCGCTGGCATGGACTCCTAATTCTAAAGTTTATGCCAAAAAGCTTTTATCTAGGACACCATGTTGCAATGGACTTACGATACAGCAATCTCAGACAAGTTTGGAAAGATCCCAAGGTATAATGTAATCTCAAGCATTAAGCAATAAGTTTTCAATGTTCTATCTGCTAATATTATGCTTTTTTTTCATTCCTTTTTTTTTTTGTTAATTTTTTTAGCAGGTGTTGGAGAAGTTGAAAATCCTAAATCTCGGTCATTCCCATTATCTGACCAAGACCCCTGAATTTTCAAGCTTACCCAATCTTGAGAAATTAATACTCAAAGATTGTACCAGTTTGTATGAGGTTCACCAATCTATTGGAGATCTCAATAATCTTGTTTTGGCAAATTTGAAAGATTGCAAAAGCCTAAGAAGTCTGCCAATGAGTTTCTATAAGTTGAAGTCTCTACAAATTCTCATCCTTTCTGGTTGTTCCAGATTTGATGCTTTGGCTGATAACTTGGGGAGTATGGAGTCCTCGACTACTTTTCTTGCAGATAACACTGCTGTAAGACAAATACCAGTTAGTGTAGTGCATCTGAGTAATCTTAAACACTTATCTCTATGTGGGTGTAAAGTATCAACCTCCAAGTCATGATTGCCTTCACTCTTTTGGTCTTTGATATCATCAGGGAGAAGTCCCAAGTCAGTCAATCTATTGCCTGCTTCACTACTAGGCTTGAACTCACTAAAAGTTTTATCTCTCCGCGATTGCAACTTATCAGATGACGCAATTCCTAAAGATCTTGGGAGTTTATCTTCTCTACGAACTTTAGAGCTCGATGGCAATAGATTCAATAACCTACCATCAACCCTTGCTGGTCTTTTGAAGCTTCAAACACTCAGTTTGAATCATTGCACAAATCTTCAATCACTTCCAAATTTACCAACAAGTTTAACACAAATTTATTCAATGAATTGCACAGCGATGGAAAGCATCCCAAACCTATCAAATATCTCAAATATGGAACTTTTGCTTTTTAATAATTGTCACAAATTAGTCGAGATTCCTGGTTTAGATGAGCTGTTGAAGTCCTTTCCAATCATTCACTTGGAAGGGTGCAACAATCTAACAAGTACTTTTAAGCAAAACCTCCTACAGGTTCTCTCTCTCTCTCTCTCAAAATGCATTTTTGTTTTTGCTTTCAAGTATGTTGATTTGCATCATGCTCTTGATGGTATAGGAATGGGCTATGAGTGGATTTGGTGGCAGTTTTGGCATGTTTCTCCTAGGCAATGATATTCCTGATTGGTTCACGTTTAAACACAAGGGGTCCTCGATATGTTTTGAAGTGCCTTCTATTACTGACAAAAATTTTGAAGGATTGGCTATATCATGCGTCGTTTGTTCATGTATTGACAAGATAGAATCTCAGGAACTCACAAGCATTTCAGTTATCAATTACACCAAGAATATAACTCAGACCAAAAGGCCGGCGACGCTTGATGTAGTAATCTCCGATGAAGATCACCTATGGCAGGGCAATGTTTCTAAAACTGACTTTAATTTGGAGGAGGGAGACCAAGTAGAACTTGTTGCAGATTTCGGGTCTGGAATCGATGTTAAGAAGATAGGTGTTAGCCCACTGTATGATGGACAAATAGTTCACTTTGACTCTACATCAAACGAGGATGCCATTGTTGCTGATGATGATGAAAATGCATTCTATGATCGTGTTGGGATCAAGCCTAAAAGAGGGTTTCAAGATGATAGTGCAGAATCAAGCCAAGGTGGTTGCTTTGACAAGGATCGACAGCCTAAACGATTGAAGTGTGAACACGATGCTGAAATGAGAACAGATGATGCATAAGGAAACAAATAAAAACCCACAAAACATCCCAGCATTTTTTGTAATGATAAATAATATTTGCAGTGGTTGAATGTATACCCTTATCCTCACCATCCCAAGTAATCCCCCAACTACTAATTTCCCCATATTCTCCCTATACATATGCTTATCGAGTAATTATTAAGTAAGATCATTACACAAATATGGGAAATTTCATTTTATTATTGGATGACATTTTATTAAAAAGTAATGCTTATGTAGATTGTTTTCATGGCATATCTCATAATGGATTAAGAATATCATTTCATCTGGACTTCCAAATCTATTATTTATACAAGAGGAGGCTTGTGTTCTGAATTTCTATCCCCAATTTGAGCTCACATTTGTATTAAAATTACTGGGACAGCCACTACTATTAACCACACGATTTTAGCATGCCATTTTTGCCTTTAAAATCAACGATTCATAATTGTTCGACTTTTTGAACACCTCAATTGCTTCAGACAAGAAGCTTTTTGCTCCGTTGGAGCTTGTGTATTGAGTTTCTTTCCTCATTTTGTCCTCATATCCATGTTGGAATTATGGGGCCAACCCGAACTCTTGCAAAATCAGGCCTGGACCAAAGACCTCAAAGCTGTTGAAGGCGAACCCACCCTAACCTAAGTTGGCCTACCAGCGAAGCAACTGGTACTTGATCGGGCGGGGGGGCGGTTTGGTTTCGGGCAACGCCCTCGCCTACTATTAACCACACGACTTTAACATGTATTTTTGCCTTTAAAATCAGTTGTATATAGTTGTTCTGCTTTTTGAAGAATTCAATTGCATGAAACTGGCAACTTTTTGGTACTTTTTTAACAATCTAATCCACGTCAGACGAGCAGCTTTTTAAACAGTCCAGCTTGGATGGCAGATTTGATGTCGTATCTTCCTTCGCGCCATCCCGATATCAGATTTCTCCACTTCTCCGATCACTTCTATCAAGCCAACTCCTTTCACTTCTCCAAGGGATGGTCTCGAGCATGGCCTCAACATTATGTGGCATCGTTGTTTCTATTAAAAAGAGAGGAAAAAATACAAAGATACCATTTACATTTTCAAACCAATGTAGAGACTTGGACAAAAGCACTCTTAAATCTTCTCAAACTCCCGCTCTCTACCTTGCGACGATCGTCCACCATGAACCAATCGATCTCAAGTAAGCTTCTCTCTCTCTCCCTCTCTCTCTCTAACATTCTAACCACACTTAACTTTGGATTTACAAGGAAATAGAATCTTGGAATTGCAAGAACGTTTCCAGTGTATAGACTTGGATAAAAGCATGTTTATCTTCTTGAACTCCAGCAAGCTACTCTCTCTCTCTCACTCTCTCTCTCCCATTGTCAATCAAAATATGCTACCTTTGTTTACAAAGCTGCCCTGACCACATCACTAATCCACTGTGCGAAGCCACCCTCCCATGACGCTAGCAACCTTAAGGACCCCATGCAGAAGATCTTTTTGTGGAGCTCACCTAGAGGCGAGCACTTTCCCTCTATTCGATGCTCACCTATAGGTGAGCACTTCGCTTTTCCATGATGAGCATGGTGGGAGTAAAATCGCCAAACATTCTTGCTCCGATTCTTGCTTGATGGTGAGCACTTTGGACTTCACGATGCTCACCTAGCTTCTAGCAATTTTCTCTCTTGCTCTTCTTGTGTGGAGAGCAATCTTGGTCTTCCTTGTACTTGCCTTGTGATTGAGCTGAATTATTACATATTTTAATACATTTAGAACTAATAGATTTTAATTCTTTCATTACATAGTTATTGGTTTTATATAGAAAAATGATTAAGATGAATAAATCTAAATTGTGATTTAAATTGATTAATAATATGAATTTATACTTAATTTTACCACTATTGAGTACTGTGGAGTCTGGTCCACATCGCTCGAGCGGAGGTATTGGCCGCTCGAGCGAAGTCAGGCAGAGTTGAATGCTCGATGTCAGCTCGAGCGAACATCGTATTTTACAGATCTAGGATTTTTTCCGCCTTTTGGGTATTTTATATGCGATTTTACATCATATGGCCGACTTTGTTTTATTGTAGAACACTGTTGGATTACAAGCGCCGCTCATAATTTTTTTTTTTCTCTTCCATTCACTCATCGCCGCAGATGGGGATTCTCTCTAGCATTCATTCACGCTGCAACACATAAATTCTTCTAGGGCACTCACTCACACTGTAGCATATTGAAAAGCTCCTTGATGGGTCCAATTGCTGCTACAGTCCAGCCTCCTCCACTGCTTTCAATCTCCATCTCCATTCAATTGGCTTGATCTTTTCATTCTCTACTTTTTATTTAATTTCAGTTTTAAGTTTATGAAATATTTTTGAGATTTTTGGCTTAGAAGTTTAGGCAATTTACTTGCTATTTATTTACTTCGTGTTATTTATTTTTCTCGCTTCTTTAAGCTTTCATTTAACAGTGATTACAATTGCTATGGATTAATTTTGAGAATTTGTGATTTGAATACAAAGATGAACCCTAGAATCTTGATTTTGGAGCTTTTCAATTTTCAGTTTGTATTTTTTCAATTACTTTCTAATCTAGTTTAATTCTTAGCTTAGTTTTATTAATCTCTTAGTTCCATTGCATATTAGATTGATTAAAGTTTAATTAGGACTTAAATAATTTCAGTTTTATTGTTTAATTTTCAGATTAATTAAGATTGTTCAGTTTAGTTGATTCTTTGATTGTTAATTTCAATTTGTTAGTCTTTTACATTTCATTTCGACACTCAAAAATCTAAAAATATGAATCTAGTCCATGACTAGTGCCCTTTTTCATTCTTGTTACACTCTTCCATCCATTCCACATACCATCATTTTTATCTTTTCTTTGTGAAGATTTTCACAATTTTCAACGAGTTTGATTTTAAGTAACTTTCCCTGAGGAAACAATCTAGGAATTTATTCCTAATTATTACGTGACATCCTCCTGCACTTGGGATAGCCTTTGTGCTACTCATTTTTGAGTGAGTCAAGTTTTTAAAGCCGTTGCCGTGGAAAGTAGTCTAACTTAAATTTAAACTCATTTTTTTATGCTATTTAGACTGATGTTTCATGTCATGCGTGAGAGACAGTTCAAATAGGTTGCTTAGAGTTACATCGAGTGTTGAGAGTAGTATACACAACTCGGAGATAGATAGTTCTTCTGTCTCTTCTATGAGTGAGGTTGTAACAGCCCGCTAAAATTATCAGTTTTGGATTATTTCCCGACAGCAATCACATCTCTCTTGTCTTTACCCTCATCTGGAATCACGCGTATAGATTATCTTTTCCGTAAATCACGTAATTTGTTCTTCATCGACAGCTGTAAAATCATGAACAGTTTTATCCTAAGCGTTGTACCTCGATGGCATTTTTCCGGATCTTATCCATCGAATTTCAAAGTATTAAATAAGCTTGTTTTTAAAGTAGCACAATTATAATAATTTAATGAGTTCTGAAAATATTATAATTGTGGATAATTACTTAGATTAAATATTTTAGTTGTTTTAAGATATTAAGATGTTTAATTTTACGTTGAAAACTCTTATTTAAATTAATTGGTTTTATCATCTTCGATTAATTAACGGTACTTTATCATTTTATATAATGATGAGGAAATATTATTTTATAAATTTTAGTTTATAAAATAATATTCTACCTTAATTCATCGTGGTGTTTTATTTAAAGTGTTTTATTTAAAATAAAACATTTACGCGTTTTTAATCAGTGTTTTAATTCACCGTTGAATTATTTGAGGATCCCAAAACGTAGGATTGAAGTTTATTACCTAGGCTCCTACCCTTTTTCCTTCATTTTTCCTTTTTTCTTTTTTTTTCTTCTCTTTCCTCTCCTTCTCTCCATGGTCGACTTACACCCTTCCACCATAGCTGATCGGTTCTAGCTTCCTACCGGCGCCACCTCCGGCCGCCGTGCCTCACCTCCACCTCCGGCATGTCCCTCCCTCACCGGCGAACACATCTGCACCGGAGGTGTGCAACGCCGGCCACCAATTCTCTCTCTCTTCCCGTGCTCTTCCTTCTTGTCTCATTACCGTCGCCGCCCCTTTGACCGCCCGTTTCTCCGCCGTCCGGTGGAGGTGTCGTACACCACCCCCGCCATTCTCTTCCCCTTTCACCATAGTTCATACACACCAATTTTCAGAGCCATCGGACCAGCCGTTAGTCGCCGAGAGCCCCCGGAAGTTGCTGCCCCTGCCCTGTTTTCTCCCCTGTTGCCGATTTCTTTCTCCGCCCAGAACCGCCGCTCGCCGGCGGCGTGGACTACACCACCCACCCAGATTTCTTCCCCTCTCACCGGTGAACATCCCCTCCAAGTTTCACCTCCATCCGAGCCACGGTTAGCCGCCACTCTCGCCTCCAAACAAATGGGTTTTTAAGGCTTTTCACCATTTTGGACCACCATACACGGCCAAATCAGCCACCAAGCACCACCATTGGATTCACCACATCAAGGGCTTCCTCCCCATGTCTTTCTTTTTCCCAAACTCTCACTTTTTCTCATATGGGTTTCTCAAAACACCCGTTCGGTTGCACCACCGTGCGCCGCCGTACACGGCCACCCGTGGTGTTTCACCACCACCATCTTGTTCCTCTCATCCTCATGAACCTCTCCAAGAAATTTCATGGCCAACGGAGCTTCGTAGAGCTCACACTCTCCCGCACTCTCCAAGGCCAAAAATGGTTTCAAACGGCCGATCTGCCGCCGTTAGCCACCGTCCGACCACCACCTCGCCACCACAGCTCCACCACATGTTCCTCTACCTTTCCCTAGCTTTCCATGAAGTTCTATGGCTTTTCGCTACCTCGCGTCTCCTCCGCTCACCGTTCGGAGTTACTGTTCACGGCGTGATGCCGCCGTGCTCCGCCACCTTTGACCATCACAAGGCGACCGTGAGTCTTCCAAGACCACGCCTAGCCTTTCTCAAGCCCAAACTACCACTTTATGTGGTGGACAGACACCGTACCGCCACGTATGCTCCTCCGACGCATGTTCGTGACGAGCAGCGAGCGACGCACGGGTTATCCCGTCGATGGTATAACCCTCTATCTTTAGTTATTTATGTTTAACATAGTTGATTTGGTTGGCTGTAGACTGTGTAGTTAGTGTTTGTGGAGTTCGCTGCGTAGTTGTGAAACGAAGTGTGGTTGTGAAGTGTTAGGCTTGATTTTGTAGTTTTGTGGACTGTGCTGTGAAGTATAGGCGTGAGATGGATGCCGTAGATGTGATACGGCGGGTTGTGTGAAGAGAATACGCGTGTAGCGTATTCTGTGTAATGCAGCGACGCGCCGCGCGACGTGCGCTGTAGTGATGTGGGTCGTAGAAGGAAGGGAGTACGCATGTAGTGTACTCCGTGTGGTATGGCGATGCATCGTGTGATGTGCATCGTGTTGATGAGTGTTGTAGCGAAGGAAGTACGCGTAGCGCGTACTCCGTGTCGCGTAGCGATGCACCGTGAGACGTGTATCGCAGTGATGGGTTTTGTAGTGTGAATGGAAGAGAGTTCACGTGAGTGTACTCTGTACTAAGTCGTGATACACCGGATGGCGTGTCACGAAGGGTTGGATGGCGTAGCAGAGAAGTGTGGAGCGTATGGTGTAATGTTGGGAAACTGTATGACAGTGTCCCGAAGCAGTGATGATATGGATTATAGTCCGGGATGACTGGTGTCATCTTGTGGTTGACTATGGCTAAGAGTATATGGATTGAGAAATGAGTTGTTTGTTTGGTTGTTATTGATAATTTTAATGAACTTGTTTTAGTGCAAAGGCTTTCTGAAGTCAATTTATCTCTTCCGAGTATAGTGAAACCTCAAGTTGGCCGTGGTGTTGCAAGTGCTTACAATATGGCAATTGAGTTCAGAAGTGAAAATCTTAAGGACTTGAGTGTTCCTCTTCCAGCTGTTGTGCAGTTCCTCGTGTCTCGCGCTCTATTCTCATAGAACGCGACGATCGAGGTAAGTTAGCCTCTAACTTACTATCAGTTTATTGTGTATGTGTGATGGGTAAGAGAACTACAATTTATGTATGTATGTTATCGTATATGCCATGTCATGCTATGTCATTACATGTTTATCTGCTACGTATGATTTAATCTCTCATGAATAATTATCTGTTACATAATCTTTTCTGTCATACAATGATGTATGTTATAAGTATGCCATGTTAAGTATGCCATGAAATGTTATGATTAAATCATATTGTGCCATTTACAAGTATACGCCATGTTAGAAAAGTATATGATATTAATTAATATCTCATGCATTAAGAAAGATAAGACATGTTATGTTACGTATAATACGTGGGGCCACAACAACTGTGGAGTACGTATTATATTTTATGTTACGTGAATACGTGGGGCCACAACAACTGTGGAGTACGTATTATATTTAATGTTACGTATATACGTGGGGCCACAACAACTGTGGAGTACGTATTATATTTTTATGTTACGTGTATACGTGGGGCCACAACAACTGTGGAGTACGTATTATTTTTTATGTTACGTGTATACGTGGGGCCACAACAACTGTGGAGTACGTATTATATTTTATGTTACGTGTATACGTGGGGCCACAACAACTGTGGAGTACGTATTATATTTTATGTTACGTGTATACGTGGGGCCACAACAACTGTGGAGTACGTATTATATTTTATGTTACGTGTATACGTGGGGCCACAACAACTGTGGAGTACGTATTATATTTTATGTTACGTGTATACGTGGGGCCACAACAACTGTGGAGTACGTATTATATTTTATGTTACGTGTATACGTGGGGCCACAACAACTGTGGAGTACGTATTATATTTTATGTTACGTGTATACGTGGGGCCACAACAACTGTGGAGTACGTATTATATTTTATGTTACGTGTATACGTGGGGCCACAACAACTGTGGAGTACGTATTATATTTTATGTTACGTGTATACGTGGGGCCACAACAACTGTGGAGTACGTATTATATTTTATGTTACGTGTATTCATGGGGCCACAACAACTGTGGAGCATGAAGTATGGGGCCACAACAACTGTGGAGCATACACTACGTGAGACACAGCAATTGTGACACGTAGAATACGTGGGGCCACAACAACTGTGGAGTACGTATTAAGTCAAGTTTCAGATCAAGTGCATGATAAGTCAAGTTTCAGATCAAGTTCATGTTTTGTTATGTACACGTACATGTTATGTTCATGATCAAGTTATGTTCCAAGTTCATGTTCACATCATGTTAAGTTCACGTTTACAGTATGTCTCAAGTTCACGTTTATGTCATGATATGTTCAAGTTTATGTTATTTTCAAGTTCATATTTATGTTATGCATGTTTACGTTCATGCTACATTTCAAGTCCATGTTATGTTTTAAACTCAAGTTCATGTCATGTTAAGTCAAGTTCAGTTCACGTTTAAGTTCTGGTTATGTCATGTTATATGTCAAGTTATGCTATGCTTATGTACGACTTTACTTATGCATTTATGCTTTTACTGCCATGCATGCATCTTTAACCTGTGTGTGAGTTTTATGTTAACTTACTGAGATTTGTAATCAAATCTCACTGTGGTAGTCCCAACTACCATTCCCCCCGAATGGTAGATCTTGTTACAGGACCCAAAGAAGAATTGGAATCTGACCATCTGAATACGGTCATCTAGGCTACGGTGCGATGTTGATGATGGTATAGTATTTAACTTAGGTTAATGCTTGTACTTTTGGAGTTGTATCTCAAGTATTCTTTTGATCACAACCATTTTGGACTAGTGTGGTGATCACGGCTTTTTAGTATGTTTTTATGTATGAAATATGTTTCAAGTATTTGGGATATTTTTAGTTTGGTGCATAGTATTGCTAAAGAAAAAAATTATCCGCTGCGAATATTGCATAATGCTAGATGCATGTTAGGAACATTGCATCTTATATGTCATGAACGGGGGCAGGTAACCTTGTGTTGCATGTCTCGACGTTTCAAATGTCCGTTCAAATTTGGGGGCGTCACAGAGGATATTGAAATTGAACAAACCATGACTGCACCTGCACCACGCACTCTTAAGGATTATTTGCAACTCACTCGCACCACTACACCTTCATGCATTGTTTTAATCAAAGATGCACCTAATTTTTTTATTAAACATGGTATGATGTCAGTGATACCTCAGTTCCACAGGATGGATTCTGAAAGTCCTTACCAGCACTTAACAGATTTTGAGTTGGCTTGCAGTAATTTTATTACTAGGGTCATTATTGATGAATTTATTAGACTTCGTTTATTTCCTTTCTCTTTAAAGGATAAAGCAAAGATTTGGTTTAATTCTTTGATGCCTAATTTTATCTCTAGTTGGTCTGATATGCAGCGTGAATTCTTACATAAAAAATTTCCTTTTTAGATTACTCAGTTTTTGCAAGAGCAAATCAGTCAATTCAATCAGAAACCTTATGAGACTTTTCAGGCCAGTTGAGAAAAATTTAAAGATTTGGTAAACATTTGTCGACATCATGGTTTCGAAGCTTGGAGGTTGGTGAGCTTTCAATGGTCTCACTCCAGAATGCAAGCAGTTTGTTTAGACGATGTGCAATAGGGAATTCTTTAGCAAGGAACCTGATGAAGTACTATCATTTTTTGACTATCTTGCTGAGAGCGCACAACAGTGGAACACTCGTACTGATCGAGTGTCGTTAACAGCACAACCACTAAGGGCTATTTCTGGAGGGGACAAATATGAGCTTAAGGAAGACACTGATGTTCAAGCCCGAATAGCTGCTTTAACTAGAAGACTGGAGGTTATGGAAATGGAAAAAGTGAAGACTGTGAAAGTAGTAGAGGCATGTTCTATATATGCTGATTCGAACTATAAGACCCAAGACTGCCCGATTATGCCAGTATTTCAAGAAAGTGAGTCTGAGCAATGCAATTAGCTAACTGGGTTAATAGAACACAGAATCAGCCTTTTCCAACACATATAATCAGGGGTGGAGGAATCACCCAAATTTCTCATGGAGAAATGATCAGCCTGACCGGTTCCACCATCTCAACAGCAGCCATTTCATCAGGGTGCTTCTCAGCACCAATATCAGCCATATCAGAGTTCTCAGAGCTATCCTTTTGTAGCTCCTCCTGGATTTCAACCTCATGTAGCTGCACAGAATTCTCAGCCTCAATCATCTACAAAGAAGTCTCTAGACGACAGTATGGCACAGATAGCCAATACACTTTAGCAATTCATGCAAATTCAGGCTACCACAAACAATCAGAACACTCAGGCCATAAATGAGTTACAAGGCACTATTAATAAGATGAGTACAACCTTGAGCACCCTAGAGAAAGGGAAATTTCCAGTACAGCCTCAGTCTAATCCTCAAGTATACAAGCAACAACAACAACAAGTGCATAATGTCTCAAGAGATGTTATTGAGATAGCGAAGGCCATTCTTACTTTGAGAAGTGGGAAGGAAGTTCATCAACCTGAGATGACCATGGACAGACAGGTATTTTGCTCTAAACCTGAAGATGTAACAGAGACTGATGAAGTTGAGAAAGAACCAGTGGTAGTGAGACCAAAGCTGAAGAAGCCTGTGAGTGCAAATGCTGAAACTAGTAAGGGGTACCAATCTGTGGTTCCCTATCCTCAAAGATTGGCAGCTGGCCAAAAGAATAAATACCACACTGAGATTCAGGAGATTTTCAAGCAAATAAAGATTAATATTCCACTCTTGGATGCCATACAATAAGTACCTTCATATGCAAAATTTTTGAAGGACTTGTGCACAGTAAAGAGGAAGCTGAATGTAAAGAAGAAAGCTTTCCTAACGGAGCAAGTCAATGCATTGATATTGAGTGAGACTCCTCAGAAGTTCAGAGAGCTTTACTTGATTTGGGGAGTAGTGTGAACTTGCTACCATTCTCAGTGTATGAGCAGTTGGGATTGGGTGAGCTGAAAAAGAACTCCATCATGCTACAGTTGGCTGACAGATCAGTTAAGGTGTCGAGGGGTATTGTAGAGGACGTGCTGGTCTAGGTGGAAAAATTTTACTACGCAGTGGATTTTGTAGCTCTTGATATGCAGCAGCCAGCCTCCACTATTTACCAAGCTCCTATCATCCTAAGAAGACCATTTCTAGCTACATCAAATGTTTTGATTAATTAAATAAGTGGAGTGCTGAAGCTTACTTTTGGAAACATGGCACAAGTTGAACGTTTTTAATGCTTGCAAGATGCCAGCACATTTTGATGACACAAGTGATTTGAATGTTGTGGAGAGTTTGACACCAACAGAATTTATTTGCTCAACTTTTCCTTTCTCTGATAATGATTCTATTTTTCAGATACTTGAATTTTTACTTGATGAAAAAGTTGACTATGTTGATGAAGATGTTTTTGAATTTTTGGATTGTTTTGCAGATTCTTCTTTACCACTTGAAGTACAATTTGAAAGCGCAAGATGGAAACCCTAGTTTGAAACTCTACCACCACCAGACATACTTAAATCTTCAGAGGAAGAAGTTCCTTAGTTGGAACTGAAACCACTTCCTCAAGATTTAAAGTATGTGTTTTTTGGTCTTGAAGAAGGCACTTTTCTTGTAGTGATTTCCTCGAAATTAAATCAGAAGGATGAAACCCAGCTGATTGAAGTCTTAAAAAAGTATCGAGGCGCAATTGGTTGGACAATAGCCGACATCAAAGGTATTGATGCTTCCGTTTGTACCCAC
The DNA here is from genome assembly GCA_011037825.1 of Carya cathayensis. Lineage (NCBI taxonomy): Eukaryota > Viridiplantae > Streptophyta > Magnoliopsida > Fagales > Juglandaceae > Carya > Carya cathayensis. Next base: position 566,775 of record QGSO01000155.1, read on the forward strand.
AGAATCCATCTTGAAGATGATGCTAGACTGGTTCATGATGCTCAACGTAGGCCCAATCCTACCATGAAGGAAGTTGTTAAAGAGGAAGTGCTTAACCTGCTCGCAGTGGGTATCATTTACCTCATCTCAGACTGTAAGTGGGTAAGTCCAACTCAAGTGGTACTAAAAAATCTGGTTTAACTGTTGTCAAAAATGATTAAAATGAGTTGATTCCAACTAGAATGGTTACTGGTTGGAGAATGTGCATTGATTATAGAAAACTTAATTCAGCTAGTAGGAATGATCATTTTCTTTTTCCATTCTTGGATCAAATTTTAGAAAGAGTGGCTAGTCATTTTATTGCTTCTTGGATGGATACTCTAGTTATTATCAAATTGTGCCTAACGAGCAGGAGAAAACCACTTTCACCTATCCTTTTGGCACCTTTGCTTTTATCATAATACCTTTTGGTTTGTGTAATGCTCCAACTACTTTTCAGAAATGCATGATGAGTATTTTTTTGACATGATTGATGATATTTGTGAAATATTCATGGATGACTTTTCTGTTTTTAGAAAATCTTTTGATAGTTATCTGCATAATTTGGCACGTATTCTCCAGAGATGTGAGAAAAAAATCTTTTACTTAATTGGGAGAAATGCCAACTTATGGTTACTCAGGGCATTGATTGAGACATATTGTTTCTTCTGGAGGTATAAAAGTCGACAAGGTAAAAATTGAATTAATATATAAACTTTCTATCCCTAGGACGGTTAAGGATATTCGTTCTTTTCTTGGTCATGCTGGCTTTTATAGGCGGTTTATTCAAGGGTTCAGTTCTATTGCAAAACCTTTGTGCACTCTTTTACAAAATGATTCTGAATTTGTTTGAATTGATGAGTACCAAAAAGGTTTTGATACTCTTAAAAAATCGCTTACCACTGCCCCTATTATGCAACCCCCACAGTGGGACCTTCCATTTGAAATCATGACAGATGCAAGTGATTATGCCTTAGGAGCTATTTTGGGGCAGCGAGTGGATAATAGACCTTTTGTGATTTATTATGCTAATAGAACCTTGAATCATGCCCCAGAAAAATTATACCACAACAAAAAAAGAATTGCTTGCAGTGGTTTTTGCACTTGATAAATTTCGGACTTACATTCTTGGTTCTCCAGTTACTATTTTCAATGACCACTTTGCTCTTAAGTATTTGTTGGTTAAGAAAGATGCAAAACCGCGTTTGATTTGCTGGATTCCACTACTTCAAGAGTTCAACATCAACATTAAGGACAAGAAAGAAGTTGAAAATGTGACGCCTCCAAATTCCGCTTGGGATCGAACGGACATCTGAAGCGTCAGGACAGGCAACACAAGGTTATCTGCCCTCGTTCATGACATATAAGATGCAATGTTCCTAACATGTATCTAGCATTATGTAATATTCGCAGCGGATATTTTTTTTTCTTTAGCAATACTATGCACCAAACTAAAAATATCTCAAATACTTAATACATAAAGGCATACTAAATAGCCATGATCACAACACTAGTCCAAAATGGTTGTGATCAAAAGAGTACTTGAGATACAACTCCAAAAGTACAAGTAGTAACCTAAGTTAAATACTATGCCATCATCAACATCGTACCGTAGCCTAGTCGACCGTGTTCAGTAGGTCGGATTCCAATTCTTCTTCGGGTCCTGTAACAAGATCAACCATTCAGGGGGAAATGGTAGTTGGGACTACCACAGTGAGATTTGATTACAAATCTCAGCAAGTTAACATAAAACCTCCACACAGGTTAATGATGCATGCATGGCAGTAAAAGCATGAATGCATAATTAAAGTCGTAAGTAAGCATAGCATAACTTGACATAACTGACATAACTTGAACTTAAACGCGAACTGAACTTGACTTAACATGACATGAACTTGAGCTTAAAACATAACATGGACTAGCAACATAACATGAACGTGAACTTGAAACATAACATGGACTTGAAACATAGCATGAACGTGAACATGCATAACAAAAATATGAACTTGAACTTAACATAAACCTGAGCATAACATGACATAAATGTGAACTTAAGACATAATATGAACGTAAACATAACATAACATGAACATGAACTTGAAAATAACATGCACGTGAACATAATATGACAGAATCGTGAACTTGAAACATAACGTGAACATGAACATAACATAACATGAACGTGAGTTTGAACATATCATAAACGTGAATATAACATGATATGAACATGAACTTGAAACTTAAAGTGAACATAAACATAACATGTAAGTGAGCATAACATAACATAACATGAACTTGATCTGAAACTTGACTTAACATGCACTTGATATGAAACTTGACTTAACATAAACTTGGAATCTTGCTTCTTTACTTAACATGAACTTGGACTTGAATTCTGACAATCAAAAATGATTCCGCCTGTCGTTTCTTCAGGAATAGTGAATAATTAGAATGATTCCGCCCAACATATTCCATTAGAGATACTCAGACAATCAGAATGATTCCATCATGAGTATTTTAAAATACGTACCCTAGCAATCAGAATGATTACACCAAGAGTACCTAATAATACTCTGACAATCAGAATAATTCCATCACGAGTATCTTAAAACATGTGTCCTAACAATCAAAATGATTACACCAGGAGTACCAAGTAATACTCTGACAATCAGAATGATTCCATCACGAGTATCTTAAAACACGTACCCTAGCAATCAGAATGATTACACTAGGAGTACTAAGTAATACTCTGACAATCAGAATGATTCCATCACGAGTATTTTAAATAAGATACCCTAATAATCAGAATGATTACACTAGGAGTATCTGCATAACTGAACTTAAACGGCATTTTGACAATCAAAATGATTTCGTCAAAAGTACCTCATGTGAATTACAAGTGGAGATGCTTGGACAATCATAATGATTACATCACGAGTATGATAGACACAACTGACTTAAACGTAATTCGAAAGACATAACTTACTTAAGATGGAAACACTTCGTAACACGACCAAACATGTAACAGATGTCATACTTGACTTGGCATACTTGCAACAATGAATATTATATGATATGACATACATGTAACATATGACATACTTAACTTCGCATACTTATAACTTACAGCATTACAAGACAGAATAGATTGTGTAACAGATAAATATTCATGAAAGAATAAATCATACGTAACAGATAAACATGTAATGACGTGGCATAGCATGACATATATGATAACATACACACATAAATTGTAGTTCCCTTACCCATCATACACACACAGTAAACTGATAGTAAGTTAGAAACTAACTTATCTCGATCGTCGCGTTCTACGAGAATAAAGCGCGAAACACGAGGAACTGTAAGAGGGTATTTTAAAAGTTAGAAATTTAATTACTAACAATTAGAAACATGAAAACAAGCTAACTTAGAATAAAATTACCATTTTACCCTTTACATTTGGAAAAATGACCATTTTACCCCTAACTTAAGGATTTCACATCCTAATTCCAAAAATTTCCAAAATTTACATTCTTCCTGTAAATTTGTCCTAAACTTAAATATCAACTCAGAAAAATTTAAAACATATCACAACTATGGAAAACACACTATGGCCGAAACATCCATGGGCCATTTCTCTTGATTTTTGTTGCAATTCCTTCCAACTTCAAAACTCATTCTTAACCCAAAATTTTGCAACAAAAATCTTCCTATCCTACGTTTAAAACCATACTTAAAATATCAATTTATAAAAAGTTAATAATCAACACCGAACTTTTTTTGCAAAAAGATCCAAACTCTTGAATCACAAGCTTTGATCCTAAATCAAAACGTCTCCAAGAATTCCAAAAATCAAATCTTACTTCTAACATATTCATAACATCATCCTAAGATCAACCATGTTTTAAATCATCAAACTAAAGTCACCAAAATCACAAAATAACACTTGGAGTTTTTGGTTTTACATTTAGTCAAAAAACAGAAATTTTTTCCTCAACTAGTTTTGATAAATCTCTTGATCAATGGCTTAAGAAGGTGAGATCTTCGAAATAAAGCATCACATGGTTTAAAAATGTGTCTTAAATAGGATCCAACCATTAAAATTAAAATCACATAGTTAAAAATCAATAAAACATGGATCTAGTCCAAAAACATCAAATCTTAGGCCAAAAACCGAAATCATCTTGCATAGAAAAAACATATCTTTGAAACTAATACTAAATATATTCAAAATAACATCCTAATATGAAACTAAGAGACTTAGGATCATCATATGAAAATATCAAAACCTTTAGAGTAAGATCAAATCTCAAAATATTCAAACTTTCTCCAAATAAAAACTGTTTTGCCACTTCCAGTTTTCAAGTTTCTAGATCTAAGAAAATCTATCATCAAAAGTTTTATTCATGCAACAAAACCTCAATGAACACTCTTATACACATTCTAACAACACTCCATAAAATTTTCGGGCCAAGATATGTCCATTAACTTGGTCAAAAACTCCAAAACATAACATACTCTCCAGATTCACGCCCAGAATGACCTTTTCATAGTTAAAAATACTTTTTACCAACCAAATTAACATGGAATGATACAAATAATATATCTATGGAAACTATACTCAAAGAGGAACAACTTTTATGAAAGAGTAATCGTGTGAAAATACTTACAAAGGGTCAAAAATATCCATGCGAAAAGATACAGAAATCTGCCCGAGAGAGCTCTTTTGGGTTTCTCTCTAAAAACAAGGTGAAGAAGTAATTAAAGTGAAAGAAGTGTGGCTTGAACGACTCTATAATTCTGGAGGGGGAAGATATGGGTTTGAAAGACCCTTGATTGGAGGTGGCTAGGTGATATAAAGTGGAGAATAGAGAGGAGAAAGGACAGCCTGCAGAAGCTGTGAGGTATGGAGGTTGATGGGGTGGGTTTCTCCATCTCATCAAGGCACTATTGGGTGCAGCCAAGGTTGGTGGATGGTCTTCCATGTGAGGGAGGAAACTTCTCCAAGAAGCATTGCCAAGGTGGCCAAATTCGTGGGCTTTGGTGGGCTCCAACCAAGTGGCGCTTCAATTTGGGGTTTAAAGGGGATTTGGTTAGGGTTTGAGATGCTATTAAGCTCAAATCTAATTTTTCTTGGCCAACAAAAATTTTCAAGGTTTAAAAGGTTGGATAATGATGTCATAATAAGGATTTGAGAAATTAATGGCATGTGGAAGTGATTTAATCAAATGATTAAACACAATGCTAGAAATTAGATCAAAAAGGGTTTGAAGGCCAATTAAGGGTTTGGAGAAACTGTTTAAGGTTTCGGTTTCAACCAAGCTTTTGGGGTTTCAATTGGACTCCAACCATTTAGGGTTGAAACTCTCTTTGATCTGGCTCAATTTGGTTGATCAGTTGAAAAAGGTTTTGCTTAGGTGGCATGATCTTACACCTTGATTTCCTTCACAAAACCATCTAATGGTTCCTCTTTGTGTCAAGTGTTTAATACTATTTACTATGTGTGGCTAAGATCTTACCAAGTATCCAAATAAAACTTTTCTAACCTAATTTAGACATTCCACACTGTGATTTTGAAAACACTGCACTTAGTACGCTTATTGAGGTTACTATTTACTAAAAAAAAATAGCGTAATAAACTTAGTACTAAAAAATCCTAAATATTCATTTTAACCTACAGTGAAAATCGTTTACCAAAACTCAACCCCGAAGTGCACCTATAAATAAATTCAAAGTTTCGAACAGTCGTTTCGTCCAAAATTATGAAAATGGGTGACTACGCTATAAAATCATAAATATTCAACTGAGTCTAGTGGTGTAGACTATAAAGTATTCTGACACTTCTAACTACCTCAAAAGATTAAAATCGCATTTCTAACACCATAGTGAGTGATAACAATGATTATGTTAACAGACTAAAACCTTTGCGAGTAACCGATTCGTGAAAACTTACGGAGTTTTCACGAGGTTCCCCAAGTCTATAGAAATTCTACCATTAAATTTCTAGCGGGCTGTTGCAGAAAATGTGGTAGCTAACCACCTCTCTAAATTTTCATCATCCTCCTCTTTAAATGTTAGCTTTCCTCTTGATGATAGTTTCCCGGATGAGCAGTTGTTTGTGATTAATAGAGCTCCCTGGTATGCTGACATAGTCAATTACTGGTGACTGAGGGAATACTGTCTGAATGGTCCACCCAAGATAAGCGTCGATTTCTCTCTGAGGTACGGCACTTTTACTTTGATGATTCATATATTTTCAAATATTGTTATGACTAATTGATTCAAAGAGGCATTCTTGATGATGAGTTTTCTTCGGTGTTGAGATTTTGTCATATGGATGCATATGGTGGTCATTTTTCAGTAAAGAAAACAGTCGCTAAAATTTTACAAAGTAGTTTTTACTGGCCTTCCATGTTTAAAGATACTTATAATTTTTGTAAGGCTTGTGAGCCTTGTCAAAAATTGGGATCCATTAGCAAAAGAAACATGATGCCTCTTTCCCCTATTCTTACCTTAGAAATTTTTTATTGTTGGGGAATAGATTTCATGGGACCTTTTCCAGTTTCCTTTGGAAATACATATATTTTATTAGCTGTGGATTATATTTCAAAATGGGTGGAGGCCGTCTCTTGCAAAACAAATGACCATTGTATTGTCCTAAAATTTTTGCAATCTCTGTTTACTCGTTTTGGCATGCCCAAAGTTATTATAAGTGATGGGGGTTCTCATTTTTGCAACAAACCATTTTCTACACTCATAAAGAAATACGGTATCACACACCGAGTTTCTACCCCTTATCACCCTCAAACAAATGGGCAAGTAGAATTGGCAAACAGAGAGATAAAAATCATTTTAGAGAACACTATCAATTCTAATAGGAAAGATTGGTTAGTTAAGTTTTTTGATGCTTTGTGGGCTTATAGGACAGCTTTTAAAACAAATCTAGGGATATCCCCTTATCGATTAGTTTATGGTAAAACTTGTCATTTACCTGTTGATATTCAACATCGAGCTCTTTGGGCTATAAAACATGTCACTTGATGAAGCTTCAGGGTTGAGAAAATTGCAGATCAATAAATTGGATGAAGCTCGTCAGAATGCTTATGACAACGCTCAGCTGGCGAAGGAACGCATGAAAATTCTACATGATCAGAAAATTCATCCAAAGCATTTTACACTTGGCCAGGAAGTTCTCCTTTACAACTCTCGCTTGCATATTTTTCCTAATAAATTGAAATCCCAATGAAGTGGGCCATATATTGTAAAGAAGGTTCATTCTCACAGGGCGGTAGACATTGTCAATTCGAAGAATGGCAATAACTTCACTGTCATCGAAAAATGTCTAAAATCATTTCTGAAGGTCTTTGATCCACACGAAGAGATCTTGCTTGTGCAAGATTCCAGGGAAGTATTTTGATTTTTTTTCCTCTTTACAGTTTTCTTTACTTGCATTTTTTTTAATTATTATTTGTTATTTTGCTTTGATTTTATATTTCATATTGATTTTTTTGTTTTGCTTGCGTATTTCTATACACTTTATTTTCTTTCATTTGATTCATTGAGGACCATGTCTCTCACTAGTTGGGGGGATCGTATGTGCACAGTTTAAAAATAAATAAATAATATGATGTGCATTGATACATATATGATTGAGCATCTTGGTGGAATTTGAGCATCTTGGTGGAGTAGTTGAGCGGAATCATCTTGTGAAGATTTATTTTCAAGTTTAAGCATAGAGCATAATTTTTTATGCATCATATTTTGTTGCTATGTGGCTTGAAATACCGGGAGGCTATACTTATTGAGATGAAACTTGATAAGATTTTTGTAGAACGAAGGACAAATTTTAAAGAACATTTTGCACATGCTTATGCTTGTAGTGTTCCTTATTTACTATTCAATGATTTAACATAGGAGAGATAAACTGCAGGACTACCAAGCCATGCCTTTTAAAAAAAGAAAAAAGGAAGAAGAAAATGAAAAAATAAAGATTTGAAAAGATTAGGAAAAATAAAAAGAATAAATGCGACTTAGTGAACTTTTCTAAGTAAAAAGGTTAGAAACAGTTACTCAAGATTTTGGGGGTTGAGTGTTCAACCTTTAAAAACAGAGCTGGCTTGAAAGCTGCTAGTCCATTGGGCTTTGAGGTAGTTAGAATTAGCAACAATTAATCTTAAGGTTGAAAAATTCTATGACAAATCATGGCTAGTAATGAGGAACACACAACCAGTTTAGCTCCACACACACATTTGTTCTGAGAAATTTACCTCAATTCTATGTGAAAGATTGTTAAGATAGTCTTGGTGGGTATAACCCCTGGGGGTTAAGTAGTAACGTGTCACTTTTGTGAGAATTCAGAATTGTGATTGATTGTTTCTGTTTGAATTTCGATCTTTATGCAATATTCATCTCAATTAATTTTCACTATTTTGCTCAAGGATTAGCAAAATGCTAGTTGGGGGTGTGATTGAGCTGAGTTATTGCATATTTTAATACATTTAGAGTCAATATATTTTAATTCTTTCATTACATTATTATTGATTTTATATGAAAAAATGATTAAGCTGAATAAATCTAAGTTGTGATTTAAATTGATTAATAGCATGAATTTATGCTTAATTTTACCACTGTTGAGTACTGTGGAGTCTGGTCCACATCGCTCGAGCGAAGGCATTGGCCGCTCGAGCGAAGTCAGGCAGAGTCGAACGCTCGAAGACAGCTCGACACTGAGCTCGAGCGATTGTGGGAAGGGAGTTCGAGAGGAGGTATTGGCCACTCGAACAAAGTCAGGCAGAGTCGAATGCTCGATGTCCGCTCGAGCGAACATCGTATTTTACAGATCTAGGATTTTTTCCGCCGTTTGGGTATTTTATATGCGATTTTACATCATGTGGCCGACTTTTTTTTATTGTAGAACACTGTTGGATTACAAGCGCCGCTCACAATTTTTTTTTTTCTTCCATTCACTCAGCGCCGCAGATGGGGATTCTCTCTAGCATTCATTCACGCTGCAACACATAAATTCTTCTGGGGCACTCACTCACACTGCAGTATACTGAAGAGCTCCTTGAGGGGTCCAATTGCTGCTTCAGTCCAGCCTCCTCCACTGCTTTCAATCTTCATTTCCATTCAATTGGCTTGATCTTTTCATTCACAACTTTTTATTTAATTTCAGTTTTAAGTTTATGGAATATTTTTGAAATTTTTGGGGTAGAAGTTTGGGCAATTTATTTGCTATTTATTTCCTTCGTGTTATTTATTTTTCTCGCTTCTTTAAGCTTTCATTTAACAGTGATTACAATTGCTATGGATTAATTTTGAGAATTTGTGATTTGAATACAAGGATGAACCCTAGAATCTTGATTTTGGGGCTTTTTAATTTTCAGTTCGTATTTTATCAATTAATTTCTAATCTAGTTTAATTCTTAACTTAGTTTTATTAATCTCTTAGTTCCATTGCATATTAGATTTATTAAAGTTTAATTAGGAATTAAATAATTTCAGTTTTATTGTTTAATTTTCAAATTAATTAAGATTGTTCAGTTTAGTTGATTCTTTGATTGTTAATTTCAATTTGTTGGTCTTTTATATTTCATTTCGACACTCAAAAATCTAAAAGTATGAATCTAGTTCATGACCAGTGCCCTTTTTCATTCTTGTTGCACTTTTCCATCTATTGCACATACCATCATTTTTATTTTCTCTTTGCGAAAATTTTCACCATTTTCAACAAGTTTGATTTTAAGTAACTTTCCCTGAGGAGACGATCTAAGAATTTATTCCTAATTATTACGCGATATCCTCCTACACTTGGGATAACCTTTGTACTACTCATTTTTGAGTGAGTCACCTCGTCACTCCCTTGGAGGGTGAGCACTTTTCTCTCCTTGGAGCTCACTTGAGGATGAGCACATTGCCTTTGATACCAATACGTTGGCTCTCCACTATGGTCTCCTAGGGTGGAGCACTTTTGCTTTTTAGTGCTGGCTTAGGAGTGAGCACTTTAACTCTCCAGGTTCTTGCCTGATAGGTGAGCACTTGGCTCTTCGCAGTGCTCATATGATGGGCAAGCACATTGGCTCTCCATGGTACTCGTTGGGGAATGAGCTTGATTACTCACATGGGTGCTCCTTTGCCACCAGTGGGGGGGAGGGTTGAGCAAAAGCGCTTGCCCCCGTAGTGAGCATCATGGAAAGGCAATGTGCTCACCCCCAGGTGAGGATTGAAGAGAGTAAAAGTACTCATCAAATCGGCAAGCACAACAAGAGAAAAGGTGCTCGCCAAGCAATTCCAATCATGTGGTTTTTGCATTAGTGGTGAGCACTTTGGATCTCATGATGCTCACCTAGTTTCAAGCAATTTTGCTCTTCTAGACACTCACCTATTTGGGGAGCAATTTTAGTCTTCCTGCTGCTTGCTTGCTTGGGGAGCAATTTTTGTCCTCCTGTTGCTCACCTCCTAATTCCCCTAAGGGACAAGCACTTTGCCTCACGTGGAGCTCACTTCAGGTTGTAGCACTTTGACTCTTCTCAGTGCTCTCCTAGGGACAAGCACTCGGCTCTCCTAGCTCTCACTTGATGGGTGAGCAGTTGGCTCTCAGTGCTCGTGTAATAGGCAAGCACTTTGGATCTTATGATGCTTGCCAAGTTTCAAGCAATTTTGCTCTTCCAAGTGCTCACCTACACGGGGGTAGCAACTTTCCTCTTCCTTGGTACTCGCCTCATGGCTCCCTTGTGTGGCTAGCACTTTTCTCAGTTTGGTGCGAGCACTTTGACTCTCCTTTGTGCTCGTTTCAGACAAAGGAGCACTTAGATGAACAACGGTGTTTGCCTCTCAGAAAGAGATCCCACGTGAGTAATTGTGCTCGCCACTTGGCACGGGGCGAGCACTAAGTAGAGCAAGTGTGCTCACTGCCAATCGAGCACCCAGGTGTGCAAATGTTCTCACCCACCAGACGAGCACCGAGGTGAGCAAAAATTCTAGCCCTCGGGTGAGCATTGTGCATAGTACTCGCCACCTTGAATATGGGGAGCCGCTCATGTGCCTCGCACACACTGTTCTCACTAGTTATCTAATAATTTTCACTGCTCACCTTCCCTCCTAGTCAATAGTCACCCGATTTTATATTTATGCAACATCAAAATTACTAGGGCTTGTTTGTAAAAAGTTTTCATCTAAAAATTCTCATCTCATCTCCTTCCCAAACATCACTCATATAGACAAGCCATTGTAAAAAAGTGGACTCCACCTTAAAAAAATGTAAAAAAGAACTTTTCTTTTTAGTGGAGTCTATTTTTAACAAATAGCTTGTATGAGATTTGTCTATTTTGATAATTATATCTATCATTGCTCTTATAAAAAGCACTGACGTGACAATTAATTGCTACTTTAGGACCAATCCGAATATGACATGTCATATTATGTATAGTCAATATTTAAAAAATAAAAAAAATAAAAAAAAACCATGGTAAGCATGAATAATGAAAAGTTACTAAAATGAGTAAAATACGAAAAAAGGAAAAAAACATAAATAAATCTGTAAGATTTAAAAAATTTTTTATATAAGTAAAAGATAAATATTATTGATCAGAATAAAATAGGCATGGCTCGTGTACATAGGAAGTATACATAAGGCACCTAAATACATTATATGAGCGATGAATTAAAGAGAAGAAATCATAAACATTGTCTCCATTTAGTACAATAGCGGAAAACCAAAGTAGTAAAGTGTGGAGAAAAAAGTTCTTTAGCTCCACCATAGTGCGTTCCTTGTCTTCAAAGCAACGCGCATTTCTTTCCGACCAAATACATCACATGATATACGTGGGGATCATCTTCCACACTACTACCACTTGATGGCAACCTTACATCTTCCTCTAACACCCTAACAAATCCACCGTCCTCGAAGGCATAACCCAAGCAACGTCAACCTTTTGAAAAATCTGATCCCATATGTGACGCCACCAAATTCCGCTTGGGATTGAACGGACATTTGAAGTGTCGAGATATGAAACACAAGGTTACCTGCCCCCGTTCATGACATATAAGATGCAATGTTCCTAACATGCATCTAGCATTATGCAATATTCGCAGCGGATAATTATTTTCTTTAGCAATACTATGCACCAAACTAAAAATATCCCAAATACTTGAAACATATTTCATACATAAAAACATACTAAAAAACCGTGATCACCACACTAGTCCAAAATGGTTGTGATCAAAAGAATACTTGAGATACAACTCCAAAAGTATAAGTATTAACCTAAGTTAAATATTATACCATCATCAACATCGCACCGTGGCCTAGATGACCGTATTCAGTTGGTCAGATTCCAATTCTCCTTTGGGTCCTGTAACAAGATCTACCATTCGGGGGGAATGGTAGTTGGGACTACCACAGTGAGATTTGATTACAAATCTCAGTAAGTTAACATAAAACTTATACACAGGTTAAAAATGCATGCATGGCAGTAAAAGCATAAATGCATAATTATAGTCATACATAAACATAGTATAACTTGACATATAGCATGACTTAACCAGAACTTAAGCGTGAACTGAACTTGACTTAACATGGCATGAACTTAAGCTTAAAACATAACATGAACAATCAACATAACATGAACGTGAAACATAACATGGACTTGAAATATAGCATGAACGTAAACATGCATAACATAAATAAGAACTTGAAAATAACATAAACTTGAACATAACATGACATGAACATAACATATACGTGAGCATAACATAACATGGACTTGATCTAAAACTTGACTTATCATGTATTTGATCTGAAACTGGACTTAACATAAACTTGGAATATTATTCAATTGTCTTGATTAATAACGTGCATTAATACGTACTCCACAGTTGTTGTGGCCCCACGTATTCAAGTAACATAAAACATAATACGTACTCCACAGTTGTTGTGGCCCCACGTATTCAAGTAACATAAAACATAATACGTACTCCACAGTTGTTGTGGCCCCACGTATTTACATGTCAAATTGCTGTGTCTCATGTAGTGTATGCTCCACAGTTGTTGTGGCCCCATACTTCATGCTCCACAGTTGTTGTGGCCCCATGAATACACATAACATAAAATATAATACGTACTCCACAGTTGTTGTGGCCCCACGATTATAAGTAACATAAAATATAATACGTACTCCACAGTTGTTGTGGCCCCACGCATTATAAGTAACATAAAATATAATACGTACTCCACAGTTGTTGTGGCCCCACGTATATAAGTAACATAAAATATAATACGTACTCCACAGTTGTTGTGGCCCCACGCATTATAAGTAACATAAAATATAATACGTACTCCACAGTTGTTGTGGCCCCACGCATTATAAGTAACATAAAATATAATACGTACTCCACAGTTGTTGTGGCCCCACGCATTATAAGTAACATAAAATATAATACGTACTCCACAGTTGTTGTGGCCCCACGCATTATAAGTAACATAAAATATAATACGTACTCCACAGTTGTTGTGGCCCCACGCATTATAAGTAACATAAAATATAATACGTACTCCACAGTTGTTGTGGCCCCACGCATTATAAGTAACATAAAATATAATACGTACTCCACAGTTGTTGTGGCCCCACGCATTATAAGTAACATAAAATATAATACGTACTCCACAGTTGTTGTGGCCCCACGCATTATAAGTAACATAAAATATAATACGTACTCCACAGTTGTTGTGGCCCCACGCATTATAAATAACATAAAATATAATACGTACTCCACAGTTGTTGTGGCCCCACGCATTATAAATAACATAAAATATAATACGTACTCCACAGTTGTTGTGGCCCCACGCATTATAAATAACATAAAATATAATACGTACTCCACAGTTGTTGTGGCCCCACGCATTATAAATAACATAAAATATAATACGTACTCCACAGTTGTTGTGGCCCCACGCATTATAAATAACATA